>CM024753.1:79305924-79600321 GCA_014218235.1 Colocasia esculenta
GAACGCACAAGGATTCTGCTCGGCCAGGGGGAGGAGCTGTGGCGATTTCTGCTGGGTTTTGGCGTCTTTGGTGTGTCCTCGCTGCAGGGAGTCCGGGAGAGCAGAGGAAACGCTGGGAGATCGCTGCATAATGTGTTCTTCGCGAAGGTGGGTGAACTCTTCCCATTTTCGGGGTATAAATCGCAAGGGATAGGGTTCCAATCAGTTTAATGCGTTTCTAACAATAGATAGCATGCTTAGGTATTCACAAAAGCATGAAAACGAGGAATTAAGGGTGGTTTGTATGGTGTGGAATGGGCTGTCATGGAGAGAGCCCGGATTAGGGTTCCCGCCTGATAAGGTGACGGGTCCCTATGTCGCGTCCTGAACGCGACACAGCGATGTGTCGCGTTAAGGATCAGGAGGCGACATGTAAGTAGGTCGCGTTCGGGATCTGATGGCGACATGTCGTGGCGACGCCTTCTGAAGGCGACCCAATGGATTGTCGCGACTTGGCCCGAGAGGCCCTGTTTGTGCATGGTTTACGCATATGACTATCCGATTATCGTTATCGGTATGCTCAGTGTTAGTGAGCAGTGCATTGGCACTTGTGGCGCTCTGAGAAGCGTGTGGTTTACGAGGCTAGCCCATAGGTTACGTAGCTAGCTAGTAGTTTGCCTGTAGACATAGGGTTCACATGAGGCAGGTGGTGTTCACGTGTTGTGGACCGTCAGTACACGAGGTTTACGTGAGAGTTCACGTGGTTTGTGCGATGCGCACGTGGTTTCTGTGTGCGTGTCAGGTAGTAGACGCCTACCGTGGTTACCTCTCCAGTTGGGTGCCCCAGGTTCTCTGTGAGCCAGGCTGTTAGCTCGGGGCTTTGTCCCGATACTTGTGCTGTACCGTCGAGGTCTGTGTCGTCTGACCTGGACACCATCACTCCTTACTTTGAGTTGTACGTCCGGCTGAGGGAAAGACGACAGTGGGACAGTGACTCTTGAGTTTGTTTTTAGTCACTTGTAGCGCGCTCTTAGTTGGGGGTACGGACACCAGTTGTCGACACTGGTCCCCGACTAGTCCTTTTCCAGTGCTTCACTCTAGCGAGCCCAGGCCAGGGTCTCTAGAGGTGCTAGGCATGGGCCTGCGACCGTGTGGTCCGTAGGTGGTGGTGTTTAGTTGGTCTCCACAGTTGCTTGTCTTTTTCACGTGGAGCGGCAGCTGGACCTTTCGTCCGTGGCTGCGAGACTGAGAGGTAGACCTGTGTTAGTTTGTCCGAGTCTGTTGCTGGTGCCGCGAACCAGTCTACGTGGCTCGAGTGTGGCGGTCTCTACTGTAGCTCGTACACGTGTTGGAGTTTTGCCGTTTATTTATTACAGCTGTTTTACACGGTCGGTTAGCGGTAAGTTTGTTTACAGCCTTAATATACTGTTTAGTTGTGCTATAAATTGCTAGCATAGTTTACTGCTTTCGCACTTGTGTTTGGTTTGCTCGGTGTTGGGGGAGTTCCCTACTGAGCCAGTGACTAGCGAGGCTCACCCCTACTCCCCACAGGTGAGGGCGAGGAGGAGGTTTCTCTACCGCCGTCCAGTTCGGAGCCGCGACGTAGCGGTGTTGGCCCAGCGCCTCCAACAGTGTAGCTTTTCTTTCTTCAGTTGTACCTGTTGTACCTTGGGGTATGCCCCAGGCTTGTAAACTTTCCTTTATTTCTTTTGAAGTTGGCTATGTAAAACCTTGTATATTATAAATGCAATGGTGTGTTCCTTTGTGTTTTCACAGACTAGTGTGTGGTATCCCTCGCGAGGCTTCGGCCCGTTCGCGGGAGACGGACTCGGGTCAAGCACGTTATTGGTTTAACAGGCTTGGACGAGGCGTTCCGTCACAGTTGGTATCAGAGCAAGGTCCATGTGAATATAAAGGAATTAAGAAGTTACATAGCCATATCTTCTTCTAGATACACTGATGGTAGCTAGCCTTGGTTTTGAAATGACTCGTTGTTTTGCCTATGGTTGGCTTGTTGTGTGTGTAGGCAGTTGTAATGGCCGATAGAAGAGACTGGGGTGGTGGAGAAGATGACCCTGAGGAGTCGACTCAGCGGATGATAGAAAGGATTTGGGAGAGCCTCACCGATATTCGGATGAGGATGGATCAGCAAGCACCGGTACCACCAGTGATCGGAGAGGCGGTACCTGTGGCTCCAGTCCCACCACCGCCAGGGATGGAGGTACCTTTTGTGGCACCAGTACCACCATCACCACCCATGATTGCAGTAGAAGAGCCAGTGGTGCAAGTTGAAAGGTTTTTGAGGTTGCAGCCGCCCACTTATACAGGAGGGCCGAATCCAGACACAGCGGAGCACTGGATTCATGATATTGAGAGGGTCTTTATGACCATGAGGTGTCCGGCAGCGGATAGAGTTCTGTTGGCTACTTATTAGCTGAGGGGATTTACGTAGGAATGGTGGCGTCTGGAGATGCAGACCACCTTTGCAGGCAGAATAGAGGGTGCTATTACCTGGCCTGAATTTCTTGAAGTGTTTAACGACACATTCTGTCCTCTTCAAGTGTAGCAGGCAAAAAGGGAGCAGTTCAGGGCCTTGCAACAGGGTGAGACTTCGGTCCTAGAGTATCAGATGCGGTTCATGGCACTGAGCAGGTATGCACCCTATGTTGTCACGGATAATGCTATGATGGTTGAATATTTTATCCATGGTTTGAGGCCAGAATTGCAGACTGTAGTGATACCATTAATGTGTAGAACAGTTGAAGAAGCAACCCAGAGAGCAGCTACTCTGGAAAGAGCAATTCGGACTCGTCAGGTGGGCGAGTCAGGTTCGGGTAGTTTCCGGCTACCCCAGCAGCCAGCGGGTGTAAGTAAGGGCAAAGCATTAGCAGGACCTTCCTCATCAGGTTTTGGTAAGTGGGGTCAGAAATTAAAGTAGACATTTAAAGGTAAAGGAAGAGGATGGGGAGGTCGTCAGCAAGTTCAGCAGGGTCGAGGTAAGCCAGAGGTGGAGGAGTCGCAGCAGAGTACCGCCAGGCAGCCTAACCTTCCACCAGGCAATAGGTGTTTTAACTGTAATCAGCCGGGGTATCTGATCCGTAATTGTCCCTATCCGAGGGAATATGGTTATGGTAGGGGTGTTCAGTAGCCGCAGCAGTCTCAGCAGCCACCGGTAGGTCGTGGCAGAGGAGCACCACAGCAGAGAGGTAGGGGTCGGGTTATGGCTATCACCCGTGCCCAGCGCGGAGGCATCGAATATGATAGAAGGTACTATCTCCATTTATGAATATTCAGCGAAAGTTTTATTTGATTCAGGTGCCTCGCATTCATTTATTTCTGAAGAATTCCTGGATAGTATGGCTCATCCTTTAGAAGAAAAATCATGTGAATTAGTAGTGGAGGTTCCCTCTGGTGAGTTTATGCTCACCTCGTGTTATATAGATGAGGCTCCAGTTGTGTTTGAAGGGAACCAGATGCCAGGTCGATTATATACTTTACAGTTGACCGATTATGATATCATTTTGGGAATGGATTGGCTTGAGGCCTATGGAGCTATGCTAGATTGCAGGAAGAAAAGGATCAGGTTTTGTCACCCCGATGGTTCTGTATTTGAATATCAAGGTATGTCTTTCTGTGCTTCTAAGTTTATAATTTCTGCAATTAAAGCTAGAAGGTTGATTAACGCGGGGTGTGTGACTTACTTAGCTTCTGTAAGTTTGGTAGAAACTAGCAAGTCAGTTGAGGCGGTTCCCGTGGTTAGGGAATTTGCGGATGTTTTTCCTGATGAGTTGCCTGGTTTAGCTCCACACAGAGAGGTGGACTTTACTATTGAGTTGTTGCCGGGTACCATGCCAATTTCTAAAGCACCCTATCGGATGGCACCGGCAGAGCTCAAAGAGTTGAAGAAGCAATTGGAAGAATTGTTAGAAAATGGGTTTATTAGGCCAAGTCACTCCCCGCGGGGAGTGTTGCCTGGTTCGCGAACCCAGAGGGGGGGGGTGAATGGGTCTTTAAAAATATTTACTTAGTTAAAACTTGAACTTAAACAAACACAAAAACGTTCTTGGAAGAGATTAGTAATGGTTAGTAAAAAGAACAATCACACAAAGAAGACAATCACACAACACACAGATTTATCCTAGTTCGGATCTCCTCTCCTTAGGAGTCCTACGTCCAGTCCCTGAGCAAACCTTAGGATTCCACTATCTAGGGTACAGTCCCCCTATGGACGAAACAAACACCCAGCTCAGCTGGTCTTCCTTCACACTCGAAGGGAACACAACACCCTGGTACCACTAGGTCTTCCTTCACTCCTGAAGGGAAAAGAAACACCACCCTGGAAACCACCAGGTCTTCCTTCACACCCGAAGGGAAACAAACAAGGGAATCTGAAAAAGGATTGACTAGCCCCTAGATCAAGCTTAACAGAACTCGATCTGAAGCTACAAGCACTGAGAGTTACGGATCTACACAGATGCTCTCTCTCAGAACTATTCTAGCTCTCTTCTGATTTTTCTTACAGCACAGGGAGCTAAGAGCCAAGGCGGAATGGAATGGAATAATACTGGCTCTAGAATTCTTGAGAAGACTTGAAAGACTACTCAGTTGATTTTTTCTCTTGATTCTCTATGTGTATACTTTACAAATCTTCTGTCTTGTATATATATATATATATCTATCTTGAATGTAGACGTTGAGATAGCCGTTGTCTCACAGCTTTGGTGAACGTTAGACTGATGGACTTGTGGAAGCTTCCAATCAACAGTCTTTTGTTCTCTTGAGCACGCAAAGTGATGAGATCTTCTGAGGTGACTTGTAGTTCTTTCTATGTCCAACGTTGTAAGATGGTACAACTTCAAGGTTCTGCAAAAGTTGAGCTTTAATGGTAGACAGCTAACACTATCTCCAGATGTCAGTCAACGTTAGAGCAAGTAAACACAGATATAGTAGTGACAGTTTACCGTTCTAAAAAGATACATGCAGAGAATACACGATAATGGATGATATGTTCTGTGTGCATGCAGAGATACGTTCAGTCTCTATTAAATGCATAGCAGTCAAACAGGTGAGATACGACTTTGACTATTCAATGTATTTCAAATCAAGGTAAACATTTATTTGATGGAAACATGACTTATGAAATCGTTATGAGATCATGATAGTCTAAGAGAGTCGTTATGAATCATAACAAATCGTTATAGACTCAGAAGAAGTCGTTATGAAAACTTACGAAATTGTTATGACAAGCAGATCGTTATGATGACTTATGAAGTCGTTATGACTGGCAAGTCGATAAAAGTTCTAAAGGAATCGTTACGATGACTTATGAAGTCGTTATGACAAGCAAGTCGTTACGAGTTCTAAAGGAATCGTTATGATGACTTATGAAGTCGTTATGACAAGCAAGTCGTCACGAGTTCTAAAGGAATCGTTACGATGACTTATGAAGTCGTTATGACTGGCAAGTCGATACAAGTTCTAAAGGAATCGTTACGATGACTTATGAAGTCGTTATGACAAGCAAGTCGTTACGAGTTCTAAAGGAATCGTTACGATGACTTATGAAGTCGTTATGACTGGCAAGTCGTTACGAGTTCTAAAGAAGTCGTTATGATAACTTATAGAATCGTAATGGCGAGCAAGTCGTTACGCTTTCTGAAGAAGTCGTTGCGATGACTTATAGAATCGTTACGACGAGCAAGTCGTTACGCTTTCTGAAGAAGTCGTTGCGAGTCGTTACACTTTCTGAAGAAGTCGTTGCGATGACTTACAGAATCGTTATGGCGAGCAAGTCGTTACGCTTTCTGAAGAAGTCGTTGCGATGACTTATAGAATCGTTACGGCGAGCATGTCGTTACGCTTTCTGAAGAAGTCGTTGCGATGACTTATAGAATCGTTACGGCGAGCAAGTTGTTACGCTTTCTGAAGAAGTCGTTGCGATAACTTATAGAATCGTTACGGCATCGACTTGTTTGAAACAACATGACTTTTCAGCCAGAAGGGAAATCGTTATTATAATTCTTTTGAAATCGATATGCTTATAAGGAAATCGTTCTGGACTTAGAGAAATAATATGTTGAAGAGATTAAAGCTTTAGAGAAGTAATGCATACCTTTTGTGGGCTTGTTTGACCTTAGTGCTTTTCCTATACTTTAAGACTTATGAAATGTAGTTAGAAGACTTTTGACAGAGTTTTATTTATCACCAAAATAAGTATGTAATTGATTTAAAATTACGTGGGGATGGACTGTTCATCAATCTCCCCCTTTTTGGTGATGACAAAACTTAATCAGTATTTTAACAATTCTTAACAGTAAGCAGAGAAAGTACTTAAAGTATATTTAAAATATGTAAGTATTTTCTCCCCTTTTTTGTCATTAAGCAAAAAGAAATAGGACTGAGACAAAGAATAAGAGACAATGAGGAGAAGGAATACAATCGTTTCATTAAGCTTGAGGAGGTACAGGCAAATAATATGCAGGAGAGAGAAGAGAGGCAAAATGAGAAATGGCTTCCCAGGCCCGTTCTTCCTGCCTACCAAAAAATTGCCTAAAAGCTCCATCAGAAATAAAGAAAGTTGGCTTCACAAGCAAATAATACAATTCGGACCATTCTGAGGAGTTTAGCCTTTCACATTCTGAGAGGATAGGAGCAAGAACTGCAGATGTCACAAACCCTCTGTGATATTCCCGGAATAGAAATCTGGAAAAACCAACTTGGAGACTTTTTTGAATTTTGATTCTGCCCATGACCCTTGCAAAACGTTCAAAGATTAGGGATCCAACAGAAGACTCCATGATCAGGAAGTGAATCTGAGGCAAGAGGATCTCTTCAGACAAATGGAGTGTGGCAAAATCCACTCTCACTGCTTCAGAGTGCCCAGAGCTGGATAGGACCTTGATGGCTCGCTTGAATTGGCTTAACTGAACTTCAGGTAATCTGTTGAGATACCTGTAGTTATTGAACATCTAAAAGTGCCTGATCATCTTGATTTCCTTCTGGATAAAAAGCCCAGTTGTTCTGGTGATGAAGTTTAAACCACTCAGAAAGGGTCAAAGAGTGATCCCTGGGAGGAAATCTGGCTGCCTTAGCCTAAAGAAAGCGATTGAAAAGATCTTTTTGAGATCTAGCCCATTGCTCCTCAGTCTTGGAATGGGCAGAGGAAAAGATTTTGGATTTTTTCGGTTTTGGAAAGAGGGGTGTGATAATTGTGCTGTTATTGATAATAATCATGTTATTTTACTATCTTATGGTCCTTAATTTTACACAAATTCATTGTCACTTTATTGCAAAAATGATAATTGATTAAATCTCTATTGTGTTGTATTTGCAGGATTAATGGGCCAAGAAATGAAGTGTCAAATGGGCCAATAAATTTGATTAGACCAAGAGAGAATAATGAGAGACTCTATTTTTAAAATATTTCCTCTCTCTTTTTCTTTTCAAAATACTTTCTCGTTTTTAAAATCCCTCTCCTATTTTCTAAAAAACTCTTTTTCCTTTCTTCTCTCCCCCTTCCTCTTTTTCTCTACTATTTTATAAAACCTCCCCCTCTCTCTCTCACAACTATTCTCTTTCTCACTTTCTCTCTCTCCCTCTCTCCTCCGATTCCTTCCCTCTTCTCTCCCCTCTCCTTCCTGCGCATCTTCTTTCCCTTCTCTTCTTCTTCCTCTCCTCTTTCTTCTTCCCTTCTTCCTCTTTCCCGGTCTCTCTCTTTCTCGGTCTCACACAGAGCAAGCGGCAGCAGCACCCCTGCGCGGCCCGCCCGGCCGCCCGCCTGGCCCGCGCGCGCCCCTGCCGCGCCCGCCCGCCGCTCGCCCCGCGCGCCCGCGCCTCGCCCAGCGCCCCGCCCGCCTGCCGCCAGCGCCGCCCGCCACGCGCCCGCGCCCCAGCGCCCCAGCCCGCGCGCGCCCCTGCCTGCCGCCCGCCTCTCTTCCTCTCTACGTGCATGCATGCACGTAGAGAGGCGCGCTGCCCTCTGATAATTGCGCTATTATTGATAATAATCATGTTATTTTACTATCTTATGGTCCTTAATTTTACACAAATTCATTGTCACTTTATTGCAAAAATGATAATTGATTAAATCTCTATTGTGTTGTATTTGCAGGATTAATGGGCCAAAAAATGAAGTGTCAAATGGGCCAATAAATTTGATTAGATCAAGAGAGAATAATGAGAGACTCTATTTTTTAAAATATTCACTCTCTCTTTCTTTTCAAAAATACTTTCTCATTTTTAAAATCCCTCTCCTATTTTCTAAAAAACTCTCTTTCCTTTCTTCTCTCCCCCTTCCTCTCTTTCTCTACTATTTTATAAAACCTCCCCCTCTCTCTCTCACAACTATTCTCTTTCTCACTTTCTCTCTCTCTCTCTCTCCTCCGATCTCTTCCCCCTCTCACCTTCTCTCTTCCCCTCTCTCCTGCGATCCCCTCCTTCCTCTCCTCTTCTTCTTCCTCTCTCCTTCTTCTTCCTCCCGGCCTCTCTCTTTCTCGCACAGCAAGCAGCACAGCAGCAGCAGTGCACCAGCCGCCCGCCTGGACGCCCGCGCCCCCTGCGCGCCTGCGCGAGCCCGGCCACGCCAGCCCGCTGCCCTGCCTGCGCCCCGTGTGCACCCGGCCCGCACTGCCCGCGCGCCGCCCCGCTCGCGCGCCCGCGCCCCTGCGCGCGCACCTGCTTGCCCGCGCGCCCGCCTGGCCGTGCCCCTGCCTCCACGCGCCCCCGCCTGCGGCCCGCACCCCGCGCCCGCCTGCCGCGCCGCCCGCTCGCGCGCCCGCGCCCTGCGCGCGCACCTGCTTGCCCGCGCGCCCGCCTGGCCGTGCCCCTGCCTCCACGCGCCCCCGCCTGCGCGCCTCCACGCGCCCCCGCCTGCGCGCCCCGCACCCCGCGCCCGCCTGCCACGCCGCCCCCTCTCCCTTCTCTACGTGCATGCATGCACGTAGAGAGGGGCCGCCGCGGCGCTCCTCTCTCCTCTCTCTCCTCTCTCTTCTCTCTCTCGCTCTCCCAATCTCTCTTCTCTCTCCTCTCTCCGCCTCTCTCTTCTCTCTCCGCTCTCTCTCTTTTCGCTCTCTCTCTTCTCTCTCTCTCTCTTCTATCCTCTCTCTCTCTCTTGTTTTCTCTCTCTTTCGTCTCTCTCTTTTTCTCTCTCATCTTTTATTCTCTCTCTCTCTTTCGTTCTCTCTCTCCTTTCTCTATCTAATTTCCAGATTTTCTTAGATAGTTGAGTCTTTATTTGGTTTAGTATAAACAGTCTTTATTGATCATTTTGTTTAGTGAAATGCAATTTCAGAACTTTGTCTCTTTGTCTCTAATCCACTCTTTACCTCTCTCTCTATTTACTTAGTTTAATTAGTTTAGTTTATTTAATAAAACTTAGTTCTAATATCACCATGCTATTTTTCTAACTAAAAACTCAAGGTTTTCAACTCTAAAATCTTTTTCTCCGTGGATTCGACTCGGCTCTCACCACTTAACTATTGTCAAAATATTTAGTGTAGGCCGATAATTTTGAGATTGTTAGTCACGTGTTTAACGACGCATTCGTGGGCTATCAATTTTTGGCGCCGTTGCCGGGGAATTAGATTTTTAGTTTTGATAATCTTGGTGTCTTTTGTATATATTCATGCTAACAATTCTTTTTCTTTTTGTAGATATCAAATAAAAAGTGAAAAATCCTGAAAATTACAAAAATGGAGAATCTGCCAGAAATCTTCACTGAAAGGCAGATCTGTAAGTAAAAGGGCTGTTTTGGAAAAAAAATCCGAAAATTGCACATAAAAAAAAACAGAAAAAAGGTAAGTGAGGTGAGTTTCCTTCTCTCTCTCACTCTTTCTATTTGTTTTACTTTCCAAAAGAACGCGGGACATGCGTTGGAGGTAAGTACCCTTAAAACCCTCATGATTGAGTTTCTTTTTTTTTTTTAGTTGCCATGTTTAGATAATTCATTAAAAAAAAAAATCACTCACTTGAATCCAATAAAAGATGTCATGTCAAGATTAGAAACCTTCCATCTTTAGGACATGCATCATTTAGATTTCCATCTTTAGGTAATTTCTCTTTTTTGAAAAGTTTCCTTTCTCGTCGAAGATTGCGGGAGGCAAGGTGAGAATCTCAACTTTCTTAAAAGCATGATCATGCATTGCCATGCTTGCATAGAACCCCTTGCTTGATTTTGTGGTGTGCACATCATTTCTAAAATACTTTAAGGGCAGTTTCCTTAACAAGATAAGGTGGGGATTTGATCACCCTTCCTTAGCCCACAAACGACAACTTCCTGCATCTTTTGCATTTCCAAGCCCAATAAAAGAAAGTAGAAACTTGACCTAGGGTTCGCTTTGAGACTTAGGCCCACTTGGGCCCACTATCAAGTTTGGAGACTGGTGTCTAAGGCTAGAGGTTTATTGGCAAACGCCTAAGTGGACAAGTGGTTACTTAATTAGGTCCCTGTGAGAGCAGGGGGAACCTCCCACTTTCCCACCTCTTACCTGGCCGGTTAACGAGCTTGAGAGTGGATTTGAGTTAGGCCTCAGTTGATTAGTGAGAAATTAAATGTTTATGTCCTGGGAACCATAGGTGTCATAGGATTAATTGTTTGCTAACTTATTTGAAAATACAAAAAAATCAGATATTTCAAAACAACAAAAAAATAATATAAAAAAAAAACAACAAAAAGAGATTTATGTGGGCCAACCCAGCGCATTGTATAGGCCATGGCCCAAATCAATTTTCATCTCTCATTCAACGTGGCCCAGCCTACTTTGAAATACACATTTCTTGTCAGCCCACTATGAAAGTACATCCCCTGGGGTGGCCCAACTCTCATCTTCAACCCAAGAACAGACCCGAACCTTTCAAGTGTTATCCACACCCACTCCTTACTCAAAAGTTGACCAAGGTGTCTCCCCTGAAAAATTGAGTTTACTCTATCAAGATCCTCAAGGGGAAATTCAAGGACCCTTTCTAGGTGCCGAAATCATATCATGGTTCGATCAAAATTTTTTTGGCATTGATCTGCCGGTGTGCTTAACAAATGCTCCTGAAGGCACACCCTTCCAACCACTTGGAGAAGTAATGCCGCATTTAACACTTAGAGATCAACCTATTCTGGCCCAAGCCCAAAGCCCACCTATCCACAACTTTCAACATTGGGCCCAATGCCAAATTGATATTCATGACAAAAGCCATCATGAGGGACATGTATATCCACAGTCCACTTATACTTCTCCCCCACAATCAG
This sequence comes from Colocasia esculenta, assembly GCA_014218235.1. Classification (NCBI taxonomy): domain Eukaryota; kingdom Viridiplantae; phylum Streptophyta; class Magnoliopsida; order Alismatales; family Araceae; genus Colocasia; species Colocasia esculenta. The sequence continues at coordinate 79,317,140 of CM024753.1, forward strand.
GCCTATTTGATGATCAATTTGGGCAATTTATGCAAAAATTCCATGATAACCAACAAATCTTTGAGCAAACATTCACCCAACAACAACAAGAATTGGAGCAATCCTTTGTCAAAACTGACCTCCTGATTACTCAACTGATGGAAATCAGAAGGAGGCAAGATAGTCAGTCACCATGTCAACCCATTGACAATCATGCACATCATTATCTTGATTGTGACCAACAATTTGACTCTCAAATTTCATCCACAACTTCTCAGTCCAACATGATTGTGGACACGCCCACTTGCAAAATGAGAGATAATATTAATGAGTCAAATCAAGAGAAGATGGGTGCCACTGAAAATCAATCCATTATCTTGGCCCAACTTGAAACTGACCATCAAGAAGACTCCATCCACAATGTCATTCTTGAGGAAAGCTCTAGTGAATTAGTTGAATTCAAGTTGGGGGGAGAAGAGAAAGAGTGTCAACCAGATGTTGGGTCCGAATTTGATGTGACATCATTTCATGTGAGTAACAAAGAAGAGGTGAGTGTGGAGAAAGAGCTGGGTGTAGTTATCAATCATTCTTATTGGGTAAGAGATGAATTAGAAATTCTTCCTGAAGTCTACATTGACTGGGTCTCTTGTGATTTCGAGAAACATATGGAACACCTACCTCTCCCTGACCCTGAAAAATCCAATATATTCATGGACAGGCTACCACTAGCTGATTGGTCAACTACACTTGAACATTTTAAGCATCCTTGTGCTGAAAGTCATATCCATTTCATTCCAGATCATGCTACTATTTTTGACACAAGTCAGCCTGTGGAGTTCAAGCAATCCTCTGAGCATTCAACTCAATCTGACCTGAATATCATAAAAGAGGATCTAAAAATGGAAGTTGTGGGTGAAAATGGTAAGAATAATCAAGTCCGCATTGATGTGTTCAACACATACAAAGATCTTAAGTGTACAAATGAAAATTTCTTAATTGAACATATGATCTTAAGTGCCTCAGTTTATCTATCACTTATTGATCTACAAGGTACGTGTGGACCACTTGACCCACCATGGTTAATGATGCCTTACAAAGCAAGAATTTGGCGTCAATTGATTGGAGGTGTTACGTGAGGCTATTACCTCCGTGTGTCTGGCTGAAGACATTAAATTTAGCGCTTATTGGGAGGCAACCCAATATTTTTAAGGATATTTAACTTATTTCTTCTTTTCTATTTTGTTCTAGGTTTTTGAAGGCCCAACCTTTGATGAAGCTAGTGTGCAACCACCCTCATGTGATCATCAGGTTGCATCTCTCCTTTCTTAACTTACATTGGCTTTATTCTATTGTCATTACTTTTATGCCATTGAGGACAATGTCATTTAAGTTGGGGGGAGAGACAAATTGTATTTCAAATCTTTGTCCCTAACACTGTGCTTCATGCTTCATATTTCATGCAAGAATTTTTTTTTTTTTTTTTTTGCTTCTAGCTTGACACATATTGTGTACTTGTGAAGGTGGTGAGTTGAAGGGGTGAGTTAACTAGTTATGTTTTTAGCATCTTCCTCAAAATATATTTGAAATTTCATCAACACAGTAAAGTATTGTGTTGAGCTATTCAAATGGATGATGAGAGTTTTATCGAACATTCAGGTTGATTGATTGATATTCTACATTTCTATTGATGACCAATCGTGGGGAAAAAGCTACCTGCCTACAAATAATGTGAAAATGTGTGGAGTAGTGAAAAAGAAAAAAAAAATAAAAAAAGAAACATGGAAAATGCCCCTGATCTTAGTAACCGGGCCTGTGGCTCCTAAGAAGAGTTGAGGCTCGCGTCAAACGGTGAAGGGAAGTGCAGCACCATGTAAATGAAAAAAAAAAAAGAGTATGAAAAAAAAAAGGCGGAGTGAAAGCTACCTGTAATTCGAGGATCGAATTTAAGGAGTGTAGAGTTGATACCATCCTTGAGTGATAGGTAAAAAGCACATGCATCCTCTTTTTGATGCTCAAACATTGAACAAAAAGTCATAAATTTTGTGTGTATCTTGAGGAACTGTCTAATGACATGAACTGACATATTTACCTTTGACACTTTCAACTGGAACTTGAAATACTTATGATCAAGCATCATTCTTATTTTCTTGTCATGAAGTATGATGTTTTGAACTCTTGTTTGTCCCATTATTCACTTGTGTGCATTGCTAAGGGACTAGCAATGAGTAAGTTGGGGGGTGTGATAATTGCGCTATTATTGATAATAATCATGTTATTTTACTATCTTATGGTCCTTAATTTTACACAAATTCATTGTCACTTTATTGCAAAAATGATAATTGATTAAATCTCTATTGTGTTGTATTTGCAGGATTAATGGGCCAAGAAATGAACTGTCAAATGGGCCAATAAATTTGATTAGATCAAGAGAGAATAATGAGAGACTCTATTTTTTAAAATATTCACTCTCTCTTTCTTTTCAAAATACTTTCTCATTTTTAAAATCCCTCTCCTATTTTCTAAAAAACTCTCTTTCCTTTCTTCTCTCCCCCTTCCTCTCTTTCTCTACTATTTTATAAAACTCCCCTCTCTCTCTCACAACTATTCTCTTTCTCACTTTCTCTCTCTCCTCTCTCTCCTCCGATCTCTTCCCCCTCTCACCTTCTCTCTTCCCCTCTCTCCTGCGATCCCCTCCTTCCTCTCCTCTTCTTCTTCCTCTCTCCTTCTTCTTCCTCCCGGCCTCTCTCTTTCTCGCACAGCAAGCAGCACAGCAGCAGCAGTGCACCAGCCGCCCGCCTGGACGCCCGCGCCCCTGCGCGCCAGCCACCGCCTGCGCGAGCCCGGCCACGCCAGCCCGCTGCCCTGCCTGCGCCCCGTGTGCACCCGGCCCGCACTGCCCGCGCGCCGCCCCGCTCGCGCCGCCGCGCCCCTGCGCGCGCACCTGCTTGCCCGCGCGCCCGCCTGGCCGTGCCCCTGCCTCCACGCGCCCCCGCCTGCGCGCCCCGCACCCGCGCCGCCTGCCGCGCCGCCCCCCGCGCGCCCGCGCCCCTGCGCGCGCACTGCTTGCCCGCGCGCCGCCTGGCCGTGCCCTCCCCTGCCTCCACGCGCCCCACGCCTGCGCGCCTCCACGCGCCCCCGCCTGCGCGCCCCGCACCCCGCGCCCGCCTGCCACGCGCCCCCTCTCCCTTCTCTACGTGCATGCATGCACGTAGAGAGGGCCGCGCGGCGCTCCTCTCTCCTCTCTCTCGCCTCTCTCTTCTCTCTCCGCCTCTCCAATCTCTCTTCTCTCTCCTCCTCTCGCCTCTCTCTTCTCTCTCCGCTCTCTCTCTTTTCGCTCTCTCTCTTCTCTCTCTCTCTTTCTATCTCTCTCTCTCTCTGTTTTCTCTCTCTTTCGTCTCTCTCTTTTCTCTCTTCTTTTATTCTCTCTCTCTCTTTCGTTCTCTCTCTCCTTTCTCTATCTAATTTCCAGATTTCTTAGGATAGTTGAGTCTTTATTGGTTTAGTATATAAAACAGTCTTTATTGATCATTTTGTTTAGTGAAATGCAATTTCAGAACTTTGTCTCTTTGTCTCTAATCCACTCTTTACCTCTCTCTCTATTTACTTAGTTTAATTAGTTTAGTTTGATTTAATAAAACTTAGTTCTAATATCACCATGCTATTTTCTAACTCAAGGTTTTCAACTCTAAAATCTTTTTCTCCGTGGATTCGACTCGGCTCTCACCACTTAACTATTGTCAAAATATTTAGTGTAGGCGATAATTTTGAGATTGTTAGTCACGTGTTTAACGACGCATTCGTGGGCTATCACCCTCTCTCCTTCTCTCTCCTCTATCGCATCTCTCTCTTCTCTCTCTCCTCTCTCTCTCTCTCTCTCTCTCTCTCTCTCTCTCTCTCCTCTATCGCTCTCTCTCTTCTCTTTCTTTCTCTCTCTTTCTCTCTCTCTCTCCCGCTTCCTCTCTCTCTTTCTCTCTTCTCTCTCTTCTCTTCTCTCTCACGCCTCTCTCTCCTCTCTCTCTTCTCTCTCTCTCTCCTCTCTCCTCTCTCTCGCCTCTCTCCCTCTCTCTTCTCTCTCCTCTCTCCTCTCGTCTCTCTTATTCTCTCTCCTCTTATTCTCTTTATTTCAATGTATTTCTTAATGGCTTTGGATTAGAATACACTCTTTGTGTTAATCATTTTGTTATTGTTTAATAGATTATAGTTTTAAGTTGTATCTTGTGTTCTCTCCTTCCCTCTCTATCTCTCTCTTTATTTATTTACTTAGCTTAAATTTATTTAACACAACTTAGTTTTAATATCACCATGCTATTTTCTTAACTAAAACCCACATTTCAACTCTAAAATCTAGTTCTCCGTGGATTCGACTCGGCTCTCACCACTTAACTATTGTCAAAATAATTAGTGTAGGCCGATAATTTGAGATTGTTAGTCACGTTTGTACGACGCATTCGGGGCTATCAGGGTGAAGAATGACTTCAAGGTGGTCAGAGAGGTTGAGAAAAGGGAGGTTGACAAGGGTGGCAAAAACAACCTTTTGTAGATACTCTTTGTACAGTGATGTATGCTTGTTTGTCACTGTAAGAGAAAACCACAAAGGAGGGTAGAGAGGAGTGTCGGAGGAATTGAGTTTTCTTTTCTTGGAGACAGTACTGGAGGAGTCTGTCTTGGAAAGGTGGTCTCCTACCTTGAGCACAGACCTAAGGATAGCTTCTTCAAACTCATCCTTAATTTCGGTAAGAACAGGAGAGTTGATTTGAGCACTCCTAGGAATAATAATGATAAAGGAGGAAGGTGCAGAAGGGTGAAGGAAATCATCAGTGGTAGAAATGCCTACTTCTGGTATTGAAGAAGGACCAGAAGAGGATGAGGCTCCAACTGAGGATGCTGGAGGGGCCTCAAAACTAGGAGAGGAAGGAAGATGAGAAGTGGAGGAAGCAGGGGAAGATGAAGTATTAGGAGAAGGAAAAGGTGTGGGAGAAGAAATAGGTCTGGATCTAGGTCTTTTGAAAGGAGGTGGAGCAGGTGGAGCTGTGGAGGCTGTGGGTGGAGATGGAGGAAGAGGAGTGTGGGTGGAAGTGGGAGCAGGGGGCAATGGATCTGAGACCACTTCTTCAGGCAAGGATTGCACAGAATCCAACACTTCTGGCCCTGATGGCCCTGGTACTTCAGCCTCTGCTGCGGCCAGAATTGCATCTGCTACTTCTACTGGTGCTGCTGTTGCTGTTTCTGCTGGTGCTGCTGCTGTTTCTGCTTGTGCTGCTGCTGGTCCAGATACACTTTCTCCAGGTTCCTGAGCTGCTGGAGGAGAAGGAGCTTGAGCTCCAACTGCTTTAAAGATTTCAGAGATCATGCTCTTCATGGTGCCCATCTCTTGATTGAACCACTTCATAGCATTGCGAATCTGAACATACTCGTTGCGTGCTGAAGCCTGGCTCAGAAAAATAGAATTCACATCTGATTGGAGTGTACATAGCAGTTCACCTTGCACATCCAGCCTCTCAATCACAGGATTCAAGTTAATGACTATTTTCTGTTTGACCTGCCTTTCAAAAGGTGTGTCAGCTAAGAGAGGTAATTCAGGTGCAGTCTCTTTGCTTTTTTTCTTGCCCTCTTTGGCTGGAGGAGGTTGATCATCATCTTCATCAGAACTTGAGGAGCTAGCTGTCCCCTTCTCTGTTATCTAAGTTTGGAGAATCTCTGTGCATTTCCTCTGATGACCACTGGTTGGAGGTGCTTCTACTGTTTTTCTTGTAATTGCTCCCCCTCAATTGGAGCATCTTCTTCAACAGGTACTGACTCCCTCTGACAAGGAGCATCCATCATCACAGAGTCACCCTGAGGAATTGGGTGCTCTTCCTCTAGTGGAACCTCTTCAACAATGTGGCCTGATGCCACAGTCTCCTCTGTAACTGGCATAATATCTTCTGGGAGAATATCCTCAATTCTCCTTTCGGAAAAAACTTCAGCTGACACTTCTGGGATTCCTGGAGCTGCTGCTGACAGCCATTCTTCTTCTTCTTCTACTGCAACCTCTGACTGATTTTTGGCCATAGATGGCCCTGCCTGCTCTGCTGCTACAATGGTTGAAACAGAAACTGATTCCATTGGCAATTCTGACATCTCAACAGCTGATTCCATCTGATGGTGAGCACCTGAAGCATCGCCAATGTAAACTTCGCCTTCAACAACTGAGGCCTTGGACCAGACCCCATTAACTACAGAGAATCCACTCTTCTTCAAATTTCTGGACCTGATAGCTTGGCCCATTTTCTCTACAACTGCCCCAGAGAGATCAACACCGAAGTGTTTGAAAATCTTGGTAAGTAAATGGGCATATGGCAGTGACACATTCAGCTTGCTCTTGGTGTCCCAAATTTGTTGACTGGCAAATTTCATTCTTTCCATTATTACTGCGGCCATATTGATCTCCTTATTTTGAATGGCCCAGAACATTAGGTCAGAATCGGCCTTAGTGCAAGATGAGAATGTTGCACTTCTGGGAACCAAAATCTGACAAACAATGAAGTGAAGGAGGCGATTGAAGGCATTCAGCTGATTTATATCAAGTTTGCCTTCCCTCAATTTGAAGCCCGCCCCTACAATTCCCAAACCTCTTGAGCGTCTTCAGTGTGAACCCCACTAAAGCCTGATGTTTTCACCTCAAACAACATTCTTAGTAGCTCAGGGTCTATTTTGATCAGGGTGCCCTTTACCGAAGAGACAAGGGACCCATCTGCCTCTGTTCTTAAGCAAACGTAGAATGCCTTGCCAAGTCCGGATAACTAACCTCTGAGTAAGTGGTAACGCCCTTCCACTGCATCTGGTTGATCTTTTCGACTATGCTGCTCATTCCATTCTTCTTCAGATCTTCAATGTCTACTTCTTTATGACCACAGAGCTTTGCCTTCACAAAGGTGAAACGCTCCTGCTGCTCAGGAGTGAGAAATTCGGCGCTGTAGCCACCCAAACTACCGGCGATAGCTGGTGCGGCCATGGATTTAGGTGGGAAAAGTTCTGAAGGGTTATGGAGGAAGGAGACGAGAAGGAACCCTCAAGAAATTTCGCGGGAAGAAGAAGAAAGCTTCAGACTTGCAGAGAATGGAGGTGTGAGTCGCTAGGGCATCGGCTCATGCGACGGAACGAAAGAGGGAAAAGAGGTGAACGAAGAAGAGGAATCGTTATCGCATCGATTTTAAGGAAAAAATAAATGCTCCAAAAGATGAGGCGACAGAAAACGACAAACGAGGTTGACCGCCTCGAATGACTTTAGCTTAACTGAAAGGAGCGCTTAAACAGAGGTATTCGAAGTCTTTTCACTTTACAAAAGAGAGAGAGAGAACTTATTTAAATTCTGAAATTCTTTATATCAGTTTTAAAAGAAGATCTTTTCACAAAATACACATGCCTAACTCCCTTCTAAGAGATGTAAATCTCTCTTTAGGTAGGGCCTTTGTGAAAATGTCTGCTAACTGATTATTTGTATCAACAAAGGATATTTCAATATTACCATTAGCTACATGATCACGAATAAAATGGTATCTAACCTCAATGTGTTTGGTCCTGGAATGCTGAATTGGATTTTTGGTGAGGTTGATAGCACTGGTGTTGTCGCATAGCAGTGGAATTGACTTGAATTTGAGTCCAAAATCCTCAAGTTGTTGCTTTATCCATAAGAGTTGTGTACAACAACTTCCAGCAGCTACATACTCAGCCTCAGCTGTAGACAGTGCTACTGAATTTTATTTCTTTGAGGACCATGATACTAAACACCCTGCAAGAAACTGACAACAACCACTGGTGCTCTTTCTATCTACCTTACATCCGGCATAGTCAGCATCAGAATATCCTACTAAATTTACATCACAAGAGTTTGGATACCATAGACCTAAATCATGAGTTCTGGCTAAATAACGAAAAATTCTTTTTACAGAAATTAAATGTGACTCTCTAGGATCTGCTTGATATCTAGCACACATGCATACACTAAATAATATGTCAGGTCTACTAGCGGTTAAATAAAGTAATGAACCTATCATACCTCTATAGACCTTTTGATCTACTTTCTTACCATCCTTGTCACTGTCCATCCTGGTTGATGTACCCATTGGTGTTGACAGTGGCTTGGTGTTATCAAATCCAAACTTCTTCAACAGTTCTTTGGTGTACTTTGCTTGACAGATGTGAGTTCCTTCCTTTCCTTGTTTGATTTGAAGTCCAAGAAAGTAGTTGAGCTCCCCCATCATACTCATCTCAAATTCTCCCTGCATTAACTTTTCAAAATACTTGCACAGGGATTCATCAGTAGATCCAAAGATGATGTCATCCACATAAATTTGAACCAACAATATGTGTTTAACTTTTTTTTTATAAAAAGAGTGTTATCTACTTGACCTCTACTGAAACTATGTTTTAAGAGAAAGGAGCTAAGCCTCTCATACCAGGCTCTAGGTGCTTGCTTTAAACCATACAAAGCCTTATGCAATTTAAAAACATGATTCGGAAAATCTATATCATCAAAACCCGGCGGTTGTTCCACATAACTTCTTCTTTTATAAAACCATTAAAAAGGCAGATTTAACATCCATTTGAAATAATTTTAAATCTAGAGCAGATGCGTAAGCTAATAATGTCACGTCCTAATAAAATTGCATTTATCGGAAATGACAGATTATAAACATGTAAATAACGAAAGGTATAATTATAACCAACTCGGTTCGCGGAACTTATTACACGATACTCCTCATTACAGTCTAAATGAGGATTAAACAAAAGTAGATTGTATCTTTATTACATTCTCCTTTTATTTACAAAGAAAGCAAAAACTAATAGCTTTGCTCAGCATCGGATTATCCGCTCAGCACACAAATTCCCCTTAAGCATCAACTCCATCTTGATCACCTGAAAATGTTAAATTTAATGAGCTAACTAGCCCAGTAGAACTCAATTCTTTTAAATCAAGAGGATTTACATGATTATAATCAAGGATAGAAACAAGTGTGGATCACTGACATGAAGTTCAAGATAACGAACAAGTATGACATAATCAAGATACACAAATTCTCATGAGTGCTTTCAGAAGCAAGAGTATTCTCGTAAGAGAATACTTAAATTCAAAAATAGATATTCTCATACACACAAGCATGATATGATGACTAATCAAACATAATTGATGCATGCCAACATCCAGAAATTCTCAACGTCCCGCGCGGCCAGTGACGAATTCGGGCGCTCCCCCAGGACTGAACCAGCCCTTATTTGCCTGGCATAATTATCAAACGAGTCCGAGACTCAAATATGGTCATCTTCACACACTCATTCATGCAATAGATCAAGGATACAAGATTTATAGTTTATACACAAGAGTTTGGGAACTAAATCCCTTCATGGAATTCAAGTAACGCCAATTTCACGAAGTCAATATGCTCGGAACTTTGGAGTGAAAGTTCAGGTATAAAGGGATAAGCTTGACTGATTTAGTAGGTGTTTTGAGTGATAAAAACATCTATAATTGAGTGAACATTTGATTGGATCAATTGGGTGTGTGATTCCGATCACAAAACAAGTCAAAACAAGTGCAAAAATTTCTGGGCTGAAGGTACCTGTCGACAGACAAGATCTTGCTGTCGACAAGGAGGCTTTTCCAGAAGCTTTTCTCTCTGACTGTCTGTGGCTGTCGACAGCCAAGGAGGTTGCTGTCGACAGCCCAGCACAGGTATCATTTTTTCTGGGTTCTGGATAAAAGCCCCTGTCGACAGGGCAATGCTCGGCTGTCGACAGGTGCAGTGTAAACTTACTAAAATGGGTTAAGATCAACTAGAAATGATACCAATAAACCTACCTATCATACCTAACATGATTAGGACCTTACAAGGTATGATTTTAGTCTCAAACATGAAGATAATCATGACAAGAAAGTCAAAGGAAAAGATATGGAATGTAGTTTACATAAATGATCGATAAGATCCCAGAATTGTAGTCAATCATGATCTCAAAAGGGCATAAAGGATAATGGAAGAAAAAGATGACATTGTCTTTCATGGAAAACATAAAATCATATGTGATGAAGGTTTGAACCTTATCATGGAATGAATCTCCAAATCTGAAGGTCAACAAACTCAAGAGAAATGATTACTTAACTACTTAGATTACACTGAATTGTGGAAGGAAAAGAACATGAATAAGAATGGATCTCTAAGACCTCATACTAAGATAAATCTTGTAAAGAGTAGATACATGATTCTCACAAGATATCTCACACACTTAAGGCAATTAACAAGTGATCAAACTTCTTAAACTAAAGAGGATGTCAAGATAGCTATTGGATTTCAAGACTTAATAAGGAAGGAGAAATAGAAGATGGTGATCAAAAGATTGAATCCTACCTTGTTGAAGTGAGGTGAGATCCTTAACTTCAGAAATCCTCAGAAATATAAGAAAGGCAATTGCACACTTGAATGAAGATGAGCTTCAACAATTGCACCAATGCACAGGTAACATCCAAAATAGCTGATACAACTTCTCCAAGAAGAGTTGATAGCTCAACTCAGTAGCAGTGAGGTGTAGTGATCTCAGTAGCAAGACACACACACACACGCACACCAGCAAGAATGAGAGGGAGGGAGAGAGAGAAAGTAGTTTCCCCTTCGTAATGGCTTCCTCACCAAGCTAAACACTCAGAAACCTCTCAACAAGAAGTTACCCCCGAAGTAGAAGCAGCATAACAGTAGAACAAGTGAAAGAAACTAGCTATGATGGTTGGGAAGGGGTTTTTATAGACCTAAGCTAATTTCATGCATAAGGACACGTAGGGGGACATGTGTTTGAGGTAAATTCACCTTTTACCTCCTTCAAACACCTAGCACATGCAAGCTTAGAGAGTTACACATGGTAACTGAGGTGTTACCATGTCTCCCTTGGGTGCTGGCCTCACTCTAAGCCTCCACGTAACCCATTACAAATTACCCAGAAAACCCATTACGTAATTCCCAAGTAATTCAATTGGTCACTTGTTTCTTAAAGAAACTTATCCAAATCATGTCTGACTGCTTTGAAATTTTAACCATAGACTAATATGGTTGTTTTACTAATTGTGGTGATTTTTAATTAATTTTTAGATTTTATTTTACAGTAGGTGAAAAATCACCCGAAAAATGGTCGGGTCGACTGTACCTTGAAATCCGTACGTCGAAAAATTCAGATAATTACATATTAAATTTCTCCACATTTTTTGGAATTTATGATGTTCTCGGATTTTTATTTTGACGTCGTTTCCAGAATCGCCCTGTGGAGGCACGCATTTCGATGCGCGTCACTGGGGTAATGTTCGTTACTACTAGTCGTACTTACATGTCAATTATTTCAATTTATTGACAACGTTAAGGTATTATAACTTAATTATCCTTGTTTTGGAATAAATAAATAGTAATAGAAATTTTGGGGTATTACAAATAATATTCTAATGGCCTCAAGTCTAGCTACAGGTGCATAGGTTTCATCAAAATTTATGCCTTCCTCTTGAGAATAGCCTTGAGCTACCAGTCTAGCCTTGTTTCTTAAGATTGCACCAGATTCATCTAGTTTATTTCTGAACACCCATTTGGTGCCAATAACTGGATGATCTGACGGTCTAGGAACAAGTGACCATACTTGGTTTCTCTTGAACTGATTCAGTTCATCTTGCATGGCCATTATCCAAGATTCATCAGTAAGTGCTTCATTGACTGTCTTAGGCTCTATTTGAGATACAAATGCAAGGTAATCACAAGGGATCACATTACCTCTTGTTCTTACCCCTGCAGATGGATCACCAATGATGTTATATTGTTTATCTTTAGACAATCAGTCAAATGGCCAATAGAGAGTACCAAGAAATAGATGAGAGTACTAGATGAATAGATGAGATAGTAGAGAGAGTGTGAATAGATGAGCGAGTAGAGTATAGATGAGATCTATAGGTCATTGCACATAAAACGACGATTAAACGGGCGATAGTAACAGTTGCACAACACGCGCGATTGGTGTTGGCAGTCAGGTGGAATTCACTAACCTTCCACTAGCCATGTTATGCACAGGTCCAGAGGTCCAGCGTGATTCAAGATAAGAGAGAACTTCTAAAGCCGTTTGGATCATATTGATCCCTAAGGGTGTTATAGGTGTTAGGGTACAACCAGCTCGGTCTCCATGAGTGAATCCACAGAGTATGGAGTCTTATGAAGGTCTTAACAAAAGGTCCTTTGTCTGCCAGAACGGAATGTCCAACAGGGAGGTTCCAACTTGTCAAGAGAGTAGTGTGTAAAGAAAACGAGTTGCTCGACGTCCTAGAGGAATTCTAGAATAGTGGAGCGGTGATATTGGTATTCCAAATCAACGTGAGAAAATGAAGACAATGTCACTTATTACCATGGGTTAATAATATGCAGTTATTTAAGTAATTTACTAGATACATTATTCATATATTTTCTACATGGTCTCATGGCAAAGATAATCGTTTGGTGTGTGCATGTGCATGAAATCAAAATAACATATAATAGTCGTGCAAATTGTCTTTTAAATTTAATAAACATGTGAAATATAGCAAGATTCTTTTACATGGTTGTTACTGTCCGTCACACAGTGTTACAGGGTATAAACATGATTATCATGCCTAAATAACCATATTACATAAAACAATAAAGTTGCTGGAATAACACAGTTAAATCGTGACGGGTATGATGGTCACGTTTAACAAACATTGATTATGGACAGAAATGCGACGACGTCGGCGGTCGCGTTTAGGTTAGCTAGACAGGGAACGAATCGATTGGTGACTCGAAATCGTGACGTGCGGGTCTGCCGCATTCATGGGACTCGCTACAGAATTGTGACTGCAAGGGCCGATGCATTCATGCAAACCCTAACTTTTCAAAAGAGCATAGATCCCCAAAAGCGAGAAACAAGGGTAAAATGCGACGACCTTCATGGTTGCGTTTCAGACAATCCCTGATAGTAAGAAGGCACACAGTTTGATGCAACGGTACTTGTCAAACCCTAGCTAAAACGTGATGACATGGGTGGTCGCCTTTCAGGTAAACACGATGGTTATACCCGACGCGATACCAGTCGTAGAAACACGACGTATGGCTCGGTCGTGATTCTACGTTCAACCCGAGAATGATAGAAACATGCAGCGATCTTCATGCGATGCTTATAACTCGAAATCTAGGGCTCTTGGGACAAAGTGGTGAACATGAAACTTGTAGGGGACAATGAGTAAAAGAGATGTAAGGCCCTCAAATTTTGGTACATATAATATTGTTTGTTTTTGTGCATATAATATATTCATTTAACTCTGTGTATATTTATTTATTAAATTCTGTGCATATAGTATTTATTTATTGTTGTGCATATATGTTGTTTGATGATTTTTTGTGTTCTGGCCGAAATTTTGCTTAACGTTAACATCCCTTGACGTTAAGTGTGAGTAGACGACAAGCTTTGTGCCCTTTACTACCTGGCCAGAAGAGATAAACGTCAACATCGAGTGACATTGACTTCTGGTTAATGGCAGTAAGTTGGACGTTTATTTCTCCGAATGCGTTTATGATTCCAGATCTGAAATTGTCCCTATTTCTTCAGGAGTCGGATTGGGAAATGTCCCAACGGGCAGGTTTCATAGTTCCTAGCATGCCTACGACTCCTATTGCCTATATATCTGGGTCATCTCTCCGAAGAGAGGACTTTTCTCACCTTGGGTTCTTTGGGTTTCGGGGAGAGAAAAAGAGAGGGTGGATCGACCAAGTTGCTGACTGTTCGAGGTTGATGCTGTGAAGACAAAGCTTCCACAACATGAGAGGAAGGCCCTGGACCAAGTGATCATGGCTGGATCGTGCTCAAGACAGAGGATTTGATCCTGTTTGAAGGCTACCTCTTTCGGGACAAAAGAGGGCTTCATCGATGAAATTTCTTTGTTGAAGAATTTTATAGAGGCAAGTAACTTAGGGTTTCTCTCCATGGACTTGTCCTTTAGGGTTTTACAAAATTTACGGATTTTTATTTCATGTCTTGAACCCCCCAAAATCCCTGTTTCCTATGTTCGGTTTGCACTGTGTGCAGACAGGAGGTTGACGACAACAGTGTTGCCGCCAAGTTCTTGGGTTGACGGCGGTCAATCTTTCCGTTAACTCTCCTTGACGGCAAGGCCTTTGCCGCCAAGTTCTTCTGTTTTCACAGAACTTCTTTTGTCATATCTGTGTGATAAATTTTGAAATTATGGATGTCTGATCATGCTGTAAAAATTGTGTATGTTCAGGTACTGTCTTAGGCTCAACCCATGATTTCCTGACGAATTTATGAGCATGCTTTTATTTAATATAAATTCTGTTATGGTGAAATATGCATGTTTTGATAGTGTTTAATTCTGAATAAATAATTTTACTACATGTTAGGGTTACATAAAATTTTCATGAACTTAGGATTTCTATATACCTGTTTTGAAACTGTTATATTCGATTGTTCACTGTTTAACATGTTTAATTGAAATATCTTGCTAAATTGCATGAGACCTCTGTTAAACATTAAAAATAGTTATACTACTCCGAAATTTATGAAAAATTATTGATGTGTTTTTTGATACCTATGTACCATGTGATTAAATTTTGAGCATGTTCTGATCACTATAAAAAGAGTTATGAATTTTTGAAGCTTTTTGTACCATGATTTAATATTGTCTCAACCATGTTTAAAAATATGATTAGCATCATGATTAGGTTCTGTCAATTACTGTTTATGGTTAATATGAAAAACTGAAAGTGATAAGTAATTGTTTCATGAATTATGTGTGCCGGTGCATGGAAAGTGAGAGAACATGTGGCATGTGTGTGTGAAATGTGTTAATGTGCAAAGATAAAAATTTGTGCCAATGAGACACTGCCACCATAGATTGCGTGGAGCTGTACTGTAGTAGTGCCACTATGGGAAAGTTCAAATGTGTTATGTGATACCCGGAGCAATGGGTCGTGTGGAATCCTGGAGGTGGACAAGTTCCACTGGTAATGGTGGGGAGGGCTTCCCCCAGTTCTACGCAGTAACCAAGACTTGGTCACTTTGCCTGGTGATTAAATGTGAACAATGTGTAAAGTGATATGTGAATGTGGCACGTGATAAGTGCAAGTGATGTGACATGTGATACGTGAATGTGCAAAGTGAAAACTATGTGAAAACCATGTGTAAGTGAAAGTGAATGTTAATGTGAAAGTAAATGCATGTGAAAGCCAAGGTAAAAGTGCATATGTTCATGTCATGAGAAAATAATGCATGTGTTATATGATTTATGTTAATTGTGATATCATGTTAGTATCATGTGTAAAAGTATGTTAATTGTGACCATGAAATAGAAATTACTTGATGCGTATCCTGGTAGTATCATGTGTAAAATTGTTTTAATTATGTCCATGAGATAGTAATTACTTGATGAACATGTGTTTAATATCATGTTATAAATTGAATATAAGCCATGTGTTAGTGTTATGTGAAAATAAGAAATGAAAGCATGTGATTGTATGAATGTTCTCATGTTAGTGATGCCATGATGTAAGTGACCATGTTTAGAATTTTTGTTATACATGAGTTAGTATAGTTTTATGCAATAGATTCCATGTTTAATTATCCATGTTATAGCATGAGAATGTGTTAGTTTAATTGTTAAATTACAAGTAGTTAATGATAATGTGATAGTTAGTGTTAAATTGTTAGAAAGCATGTGTGGTAAGTACATGGTTTGAAATTATAAGTTGCTTGCTGAGTCTATTATGTAGACTCATCCTTGCTAAACATTTCAGGAGATTTAGAAGCCGAGGAGTTAGCAAGATCCGACGTGGAGCGTGAAGAGTAGATTGGAGATTAAAGTTTATTTTCCTAGTATGTGATGTAATTGTAATTTGAACTTTGGTTAATTGTACTTGGAAACTGGCTACATTTAGTGGATGTTATGTTATGTTATTTCTTTTCTTGGACTATATAGACAGCGGTATGTGGATTATAAGGTTGATGGAATAAGAGTTATTTAATTTCCGCTGCAATATTTCTTTCTATTTGTGTATATTACAACCCAAGTGACTATCGTTGGGGTTTTCTCCCTTGTAGCGACTTGCTCTCATCCGATGTGGGTTGGTATAACTGTACCGGGTGGAAGTGGGCTGTTACAAGAGAACTATGTCTTTGGACCGAATCAATTTGGTCTCGATAGGTGTGCAAACTAGTATGAACAAGAAACGACGCAAACTTGCATGATGATGGGAAAATGTTTATAACTCGACGGTTACATGATGACAATTAGGCAAATCACTTGCATATGAAACTAGACATGTAGTTCTACAAGATGGTATGAGTTTGATTCTTCTTTAGCTCGAGAATACCTACCTTTGAGAAGATCTAACATGGGTTTATGCACAGGTCGCAGCAGAGCACAGTTGAGGAAGAAGCTCCGTTCTCCAGCCGTTCTCTTCTGCTCCTGGTGCCCTAGCTTAGCCTCCCATGACCCCAACACGATGGTGAACCTTCCCCTTTAGTCCTATGATGAATACTTATATGTCTACGGTTTATTTCAAGCCCTATTGCAACTAGGAAGGGTGGGGTGCGGTTCTAGCTAGTTCTTTCCATATTTTGGAGGTTCTACACCCAATTGGAGTAGCAATCCCATTAGGTAAGCTCCCAGCAAGGCTAGTCACGAATTGGCTTACCATTCATGGTTAATTGCATTAGTCTTAACCCTAATTTACCCTTTCCTATTTTCTGTACATTTTTATTATGAATTTAGGGGTATTTCCTCTTGCTCCATAATTCATACTCCTAATTTGGCCCAATAGCCTTTGTGTGAGCTAATCTAATCAAGCCCATTACTTTTTGTTGTTTATTTAGTTTTATTTAATTCATTTCTTTTCAATATTTCTATTTATTTATTTATTTAAAATATCAGTTTGCTACATCCTCCCCCTCTTAAAAAGAATTCGGTCCCCAAATTTATATGACCATAAAGGAGAGAATGTCTTACCGAAAAGGTTGGGGTAGTTTCGCCTGATGATTCCTTCAGGTTCCCATGTGGCTTCTTCTACTCCACGGTTATTCCACAGAACTTTAACCACATGAATGGGACGGTTTCTGAGTTGTTGCACCTTTGTTCCAATATCTTGATTGGCTTTTCCTCATAGGTCATGTCTTTGTTCAGCACCAGCTTCTCATGGCGAATGATGTGAGTAAGATCGTACACATATTTTCTAAGCATAGAGACATGAAACACATTGTGTACAAATGCCAGATTTGGTGGCAACGCCAGTCGGTAAGCAACCTCACCAACCCTTTCGAGCACTTCAAAAGGACCGATGAATCTAGGGCTTAGCTTTCCTTTAACACCAAATCTTTGAATGCCACGGGTAGGAGATACCTTTAAGAGTACATGGTCTCCCACTTAAAATTCTAGATCTCTCCTCCTCTTGTCATCATAACTCTTTTGTCTGGATTGAGCAATCTTGAGCTGATCTCGAATCACCTATGTATCCTTAGTTGTGCTTTGTTCCATGTCCGGGCCTAGCCATTGCTGTTCCCCAACTTCATTCCAGCATGCAGGAGATCTACAGTTTCTGCCATAGAGTGCTTCGATTGGTGCCATTTTTATACTCACATGGTAACTGTTATTATAAGTGAACTCAATTAAAGATAAGTGCTCATTTCAGTAGCCTTGGACGTCTATAGTGCAAGCTCTTAGCATGTCTTCTACAATCTAATTGGTTCTCTCAGTCTGTCCATCAGTTTGTGGATGAAAAGTAGTACTAAAATTGAGTTTAGTACCTAATGCAGTTTGAAGTCCCTTCCAGAAGGGCGAGGTGAATCTAGGATCTCGATCGAAGACTATAGATGATGGCACTCCATGCAGTCTTACTATCTCTTTGATATATAGAGAGGCTAGTACCTCCACAGACCACTTACTTTTTATAGATAGGAAGTGTGCAGACTTGGTTAGTTGATCGACAATGACCAATATGACGTCGAGTCCACCACGAGTCTTGGGTAAACCCATGATGAAGTCCATGCCAATACTTTCCCATTTCCACTCCGGAATATCTAATGGTCTAAGCATGCCAGCAGGGCGTCTATGTTCTGCCTTTACCTGTTGGCACATAAGGTAATGAGCAGCATGCTCGGCTACCTTTCTCTTCATGTTCGGCCACCAAAATGTTCTTTTCATGTCCTGATACATTTTGGTACCTCCAGGATGAATAGTATATTTAGTTTGGTGAGCTTCATCCATCAACCTCCTCTTCAGTTGTTCATCATCCGAAACACATGTTCTTCCTTGAAATACTAGCCTTCCATCCTCCGTTATAGCAAAGTTAGGTCTTTCGGCTAATGTTTCCTTGACACGAACCAAGAATGGATCACTTTCCTATTGTGCCTTGATCTCTGCCAGCATGTCGAACTAAATCTTGATATTGGCAACCAAGACTCGATCATCCCTATGTTCAATATTCAAATCTAATCTTGCGAATTGTTCTAGTAATTACATGTCGCCAAGGATTAGACTAGATAAAGATGCCATCGGCTTTCTACTAAGAGCATCAGCCACAACATTTCCCTTGCCTGGATGGTACTGGATGTTGAAGTCGAAATCCTTTAAGTATTCAAGCCATCTCCTCTGCCTCATATTAAGTTCCTTCTGAGAGAATAAATACTTCAAGCTCTTATGGTCTGAATAGACAATAAATTGCTCACCATAAAAATAATGTCTCTAGATTTTTAAGGTGAAGACCACAACAACCAACTCTAGATCATGTACAGGGTAGTTAACTTCATGTGTCTTCAGTTGTCTTGAAGAATAGGTAATGACTTTCTCCTGTTGCATCAGTACACAACCTAGCCCAATTCCTGAGGCATCAGTATAGGCAGAGAAACCTTCTCCCTCTATTGGGAGAGCAAGAACAGGGGCAGAGGTTAGACATTCTTTTAGAGTTTGGAAACTCTTCTTACAGTCTTTACTCCAAGAGTAGGGATTCTTCTTTCGTGTAAGACGAGTGAGAGGAACGGCGATCTTTGAGAAGTCCTTTATGAACCGCCTGTAATAGCCAGCCAGTCCTAAGAAGCTTCTGATTTCTGTGACATTAGTTGGTCTCTCCCATTTGAGTACAACTTCAACTTTGGAGGGATCAACAGAGATGTCATCCTTTGAGATGACATGGCCCAAGAAAGACACTTCTTCGAGCCAGAATTCGCACTTGCTCAGCTTTGCATATAATTTGTTGTCTCGCAGGACTTGCAGAGCTATCCTCAGATGTTCTTCATGTTCTTCTTTGGTCTTTGAGTATATGAGGATGTCATCAATGAAGACGACCACGAACTTATCAAGATATGGTCGGTATATGCTGTTTATGAGTTGCATAAAGGCTGCAAGAGCATTGGTTAGACCAAAAGGCATAACAATGAATTCATAGTGTCCATACCTGCTCCTGAAAGCTGCTTTGAAAATGTCGTCATCCTTGATCCTCATTTGATGATAGCCAGACCGGAGGTCAATCTTGGAGAAATATTGAGCTCTAGAAATCTGGTTGAAAAGTTCATCGACTCGAGGCAGTGGGTACTTGTTCTTGATGGTTAGCTGGTTGAGTTGTCGATAGTCGATACATAGCCTTATAGAACCATCTTTCTTTTTAACAAACAGGAACAGTACTCCCCATGGGGAAGTACTTGGTCTAATGAACCCCTTTTCTAACAGCTCCATCAATTGTGCCTTCAGTTCTTTTAACTCGGCAGGTGACATCCGGTACGGTTGACGCGACACCGGTGCAGCTCCAGGGATTAACTCAATAGCAAAGTTGACATCACATTCAGGGGGAATCCTTGGCAGATCTTCGGGGAACACATCTGGGTAGTCTTGGACTATGTGTATGTCTTCTATCTTAGAACCCTTCTTTTCAACTATTACGGCCGCAAGGAAAGCAAAGCAACCTTTCCTTATCATGTTGTGGGCATGTATGGCAGAGACTAGAGACATCCGTCTCTTGTGTCTAATCCCAGTGAATGACAACTTGGGGTATTGACTAAATGTAACTTTCCTTTTCTTACAGTCGACACTTGCCTCATATGCGGACAACCAGTCGGCTCCAAGAATCACGTCATAGCCTTCCATGGGCATAAATACCAGGTCTGATTTTAGGTTATGCTCTCCGATCATTACATCGACATATGGAAAATATTTGTTCAATTTCTCTTTCTCTCTCAGTGGTGTTGTGACAGAGAATTCACACCCCATGGATATAGGTTTAACATTTAGAGTATCAGCAAAGTTTTGAGATATGAAAGAATGGGTTGCGCCAGTATTAAATAACATAAATGCTGATAAAGAGAAAACTTGCAGTGTACCTTCCACCACGCCACCTTCCTCAGTGGGCTCTTCATCATGCATGGCTTGCAGTCTTCCCTGTTTCTTAGGCACATTAGTGCGCCTCTCATGCTCTTTCAATAGCGGGCACTCGGGGATACAATGCTCACGGCTTCCACAGCGCAGACATGCGCCAACTTTCCTCTAGCACTCATCAACTGTATGACCTGGCTTCTCACAATGATTGCATTTGCTTTTTGCCGGAGTTGTAGGGACAAATACTCTGGGCTTCTTTTCCTGACTTGGTCCTTCCGTGATGCAGAAAGGATGCTTCTTGCCAATATTTGGCTTAGCAGTAGTCAGATAGGGTGTCAATTCCTTCTTCACAAACTTCCCTTTAATACGATCGGTGAAGTCCATAGCATCTTCTAATGGTTGAGCTTTCTTAATCATCTCAACATATGTTTGGATGTCGAGAGGGGCCAGTTGAGTAATATACCGAGGCTTAAGGCCATTGAGAAAGTGCTTAGCCTTCATCCTTTTGGTATTCACCATGTGCTTAGCATATCTTGCCAGTCTAGAAAACTGTGCTTCATAATCGGCCACAGATAGGCTCCTTTATTTAAGAGCAGCAAACTCCGCAGCCTTCCTCTCTTGGACACGTTCGGAAAAGTACTTAGAGTTAAAGTGTAACGTCGCACGTTTTTCGGATCTTTGCGGATCCTTGCTTAGTGGGTTTGGCGGCCAGTGTATGGCCCATTAGTTCATGTTTCAGGCATTCTCACAGGTTTTCGGGGCTTAGTGGGCTGGCAGTTTGGGCCCATAGCACCCGTTGGTTCATTGGTTGTGAATGCGACGGGGGTGTGAATAGCGTTCAGGTCGCGACGGCCTTGGTGGTCGTGTTCCTATTATCGCTATTTTGGGTTGTCGTCTGCATGTGCGCCGCGTGTCGCACGCTGGGCGGCCATGCTGATGTCAACAGTGGGAAGGCGACGACCTCCTACGTCGCGTTCAGGTCGCGACGCAAGGCTACGTCGCATTCCCAACCGCTGTGTGTTTCTTAAAGAGGGTTGGCCGGACAGAGCTGTGGCAAGCTCTGCTCAGCCAGGGGAGGAGCTACTGTGGTTCCTTCGGGCGATTCAGCGTTTTGGCGTGGTTTTCGGCGTGTTCTCGCTGCGAGGACATCATGCGGAGCGGGGGAAACGCCGAGAGTTCGTGTTCTTCACGGAGGTAGGGAGTTCTACCTTGATTTGTTATGTGGATTGCATGTTAGCTCGTTTACCACTTTACAAACAATAGATACCGTGTATAGGTGGTGAAATGAGCATGAAAACCGGGTTGGTTTACCATTTAGGGTGGTTTGTATGAAAAATTCCGAGAGAGGTTCCGGATTAGGGTTCCTGCCTGCGAAGGCGTCGGAGTCCTCTGTCGCGACAGAAAGACCCATCACATTAAGGTGTGCCATCGCGACATGTCAGGGTGTCACGATCAGAAGGCGGCAAACCCTTCTATCGCGACAAGGTCGCGATAGCTTGTCGCGACAAGCCGACCTGTCGCGTTAGGGTTTTCTAACGCGACACTTCGGGGCGTCACGACCAGAAGGTGACACTGTCCCCTGTCGCGACCACAACCGAGTGGGCTTGTGGTGGTTTGTTTTAACGGTATGATTACTAATATCGTTTAAATATTGTGCATGGCAATGCTAGTGATGCATTGGCACTTGTCGCACTTGTGAAGCGTGTTGTTTACGGTTGTTTACATAGTAAGGGTGGTGCTCACGAAGTGAGCATGTTTTTACGTGGTTGGCGTGTTGTGCACACATTAGGGTGTAATACACATGGTTGTTACATGGTTGAGTGTCATGCATGTATGTGCATGGCTAGTGGCTCGATGTTATGATTATTATAATATAACTTGTATAATTACTTCGAGGTGATTGGGTAGTGAAGGTCATATGTGGACCTAGCCCTGTTTATTGTGTCTTTGAAGATATTATAATGATTTATGTGCTAAGTAGTGTGTGTTGCCATAGAGGTCACGTAGTGACCAATGATAGGCAAGGTTGTGTTGCGCTGTGTGATCCAAGTGTGTACTAGTGTGAGATGGTTTGGAGGTACATGGTGACGGTGATGAGCCAATTATGTTTAGTGTATTATGATATAAGTTTCACCGAGGTGTTAAGTGTGACATGTTTGTGTGTTAGCCGAGTGTGGTGGTCCGGCACCTATTCCGGAATACCTCTGCAGTCAGGTACCTAGGTTCTGTGTGAGCCAGGCACGTGTGTTTGTTGTGCTCGGGGTTGTCCGGTACTTGTGTGTACCGTTGAGGTCTGTGTCGTCTGTTCTAGACACCCTCACTCCTGTGTTTGAGTTGTACGTCCGGCTGAGGGAAAGACGACAGAGGACAACGACTTGTGTTTGTGGGTGTGCAGCCACTTGTAGCGCACTCGTAGTTGGGGGTACGGACACCAGTAGTCGATACTGGTCCCCAGCTAGTCCTGTTTTCCAGTGCGTCACTTTAGGGAGCTTAGGACAGAGTCCCTAAAGGTGCTAGGCATGGGCCTGCAGTTGTGTGTGGTCTGCTGGTGTGGTGTTGGTTGGTCTCCACTGTTCTTTGGCTTGTGCTTATGGAGCGGCAGTTGGACCTTTCGTCCGTGACTGCGAGACTGAGAGGTAGTTATTGTGTTGTGTTGTGTGCTTATGGAGCGGCAGTTGGACCTTTCGTCCGTGACTGCGAGACTGAGAGGTAGTTATTGTGTTGTGTTGTGTTGTCTGGGTTGGATACTGGCTTCATGAACCAGTAGTCCGTTCCCATGTGGTGGCGTCGTTCCTTTCCGACTCGTGCTTTGCCACTGGTGGTGGCTTGTGTATGACTCGTTGATTGTGGTTTTACCCGTTGAGGTGTGCCCTGGTGTTGGCATAGTTGTAGTGGTGGTTGGTGAGCGGAGACTCACTGGTTGTGGTTTGACTCTTGTGGTGTGCCCTGTCGTTGGCACAGTTGAGTCAAGGTTTTGCTTGTAGTAGAGTGCCTTGTAATGGCACTACTTTGGTTGTGGTTTTCGTGGTGGTACCTCGTGGTAGTAGATACCTATACCCTGTGTGGGTAGTGCTTTGTGGTGGTATGTTGTGTACTAGTCTTTTCAGGTGTTGAAGTGGAGGTCGTGTGGTGTGACCTTCCACTTGTTGTGTTTTACCCTTCCTTGGGTAAACTTTCGAGTAAGGTTACAATGTGTGATGGATTGGCATCGTGGTAGCCAGTCCTGTTACTTAAGTGTGATATTCGATATATCGTTGTGACGGCCCTCATTATACCGGTACGGTTATACCAACCCACGTCGGTATAGCGAGAGTCCTCACAGTGGGACATTTACCCAAACGATACAAACAACTGAGATACACACGAATATACTACAGAGTAGCGGAAGTAAAAGACAACTGTCTTCATTCATTCATCATCCACATTAAACATACATGCAATTCGCAATTAACATAAAAGAACTAAAGGTCCACATAATTTAAATTGCTGAAATAGAACCACAAATTGTCCACACTTATACATCCTTTTCATAATACTCTAATACAATGTTCAAATTACATACTTATGAAATACACAAATCTCAAGAAACTCCAAAGCTAGTCTCCGCGCTCGGAGTCCGTCTCCACCGTCTCCTCCAACGGTGCTGTGTCACCAACTATACCTGTACGCCGAAGCAAGGAGTGAGTCCTAGGACTCAGCAAGCAACACTACTCATAACATACACGTACAAGTCCTAGTGGTCTCTACATGCACATTTACAATTTGCAACACATAGCATGCTAGTCAATTCAAGTTTCAACCTATCATGAAAGTTTTACAAATTTATACATTGATCATGCTTTCAGATTTCTAAGGATAGAATTTACCTATCACATGCTCTCTATTCCATTTACTCATGAATTTTTATCTTTAAAGAACCAAGACATGAGAGCTACCAACATGAACATTTTGCATGCATGAAAGGAAAACACAACTAGCATGGATCTTACATGTTTTTAAACACATACATAAACGTTTTCACATGCTCTAAGTTGCTGATTTCACATGGTTTAATGGCTATAAACCTACACATGAGAGCTACAATATCGCGTAAAACATATCATGTGAACAAACAATCATGCTATCTTGTACCCGTTTTCACCAATTATCCCTAACATTGATTCTAAACATCCTTGCACAAAATAACATGATGATAATAACATAAACTCACTGATTCACATGATTTCAGATTTGTCTCACATGGGTTTCAATATCATATCCTCACATTAAAATTTCGCATATCCTTTACACAAGTTTCCTCTTTCACATGGTTACACTTTACACATACACATTCACATTGTTCACTTACACATTTACACATGAACACATACATATTACACATTTCACATTACACATTTTCAGGTGCCGTGACACATAGTCCAAACCACCAAAGAAGGACACATACACATCACTTTACACTTAGACGCCATCTAGGCAATTCAATGGCGACTCTTGGACTGCGCAGACCGGGAGAACACGTCTCCACCCTAACCAGTGGTACTTGTCCACCTCCAGGATTTCCCCCTAATGCCCTTAGGGTCACTTACAAACTGAACTTTCTCAGGGGGACTTTTCCCTGATACAGCTCCTCTGCTCTCTCGGAAGTAGTATCACATTGGCACAGTTACACATTTACACATTTACCGATTTTTACACATGGTTTTACACTTATCACTTTTCATCTCATTCACTTTCTCACTCACATGCACATCTCTGTTTTTCCTAACATGGCACTACAGATTTCAGAAGTTTAACACATAGTAAATTTCACCAATCAAGTTGGGTTTAAACAATAACTAATCACATTACGATATCATACGTAGATTATTGCCTTTTACATGAAAAATACATAACTCTTTATATACTGGTCCAAATGACCTGAAATTTTAACCACATGCTGTTTTCGGTTTCAAGATCATACACTCAAATTTTCAGATTTTTCTGAGCTAAATAGAATTTACAGAAAATAAAACACCTATTTAGCATACTATTCACAACTTAAGTTAACATGGGGTTTAACACATCTTGCAAATTGCCACTTACTGTTTTAAACAGAGGCTACTGATATATGCATGATTTGAGAATACAAAATTACCCTAAATCATACATCTATAGATCAATCACCACAAACCATTTTTGCATGTCTTTCTATTTATCGAACCGAATTCATTTGCAACTCATGCAAGCATGGATCAATTTACCAAAATTGGGCATACATCTACTGATCTACTAATCTTCATGAACTGACAAGGACCAAGGCATTCAGTCTAATCCTACTCATGAAACATAAATTTAACAAGATCATTAACAAGTCATGCTCACAATTCATGGGATACCATATTTCCTACATTCACCATCACACACCACATTCATCCACACACCACAATTGACTATATACATAGAGTATAGGTTTACCATATATCCTCATCACGGAAACCATACCGAAATTAATGTAAAGGAAGGGCAGAACAATTCACTGTTATGTCCAGAGGAACTTGGTGGCGGTCTCTGGCCGCTGACTCAGGGTCAGCGGCATGGTCGATGGACGCCAAGCATGATCTAAGCGTCCATTGACCTTGCCGTCAATGCAGGTCTGTGCAGAAACACAGACCCGACCTCTCAAGATTTGGTGAATAGGAGGGTCTAGGACTCGAGGAAAAATGTACAAAAATTGCAAAACCATCCTAGACTCATACAGGGACATCATGGATAGGTCACTTGCCTTTTAAAAATTCCTCCAATGGGTTTAAATGCTCGGAGAAGCTCTCCTTGGGCAGTCCCAAGAAGTGCAGAAAGTCCTCCCAGAATCTCCTTCCTCTGGGCTCTTGGATGATCTCCACAGCAAGCCGGGGTTGGGGAAGCCTTCCTCTTCAATCCAGCAACCTCCTTGAAGCAGCAAATCTCTGGAACTATCTTCAGGTTGATGGATTCTAGGGTTCCAAAGTGGGTTTTCTCTCAGTTTCTCTCTAGGGTTTTTCTCTTTCTTTTTCTCCCCTTGCAAGGTGAAGGGAGGAGTGGGAAGTGGCCATTTCGGGTTTAACATGTAGGAGAGTCTCTCTCCCACTCACCATGCTGATTTGACAGCCTTCAGAGCCGTTGGGGACATCCCCCAATGGCTGGGCTTTCTTGTTTCAGAAGGTTTGCAGCTCTGCTGCGCATGCAGGCCAGAGAGATTGGCGTCCATATCGCTGGATGCCAGGGTTAGTGTTGGCGTCCATGTCTGGACGCTGACACCACCTAAACAGCCTGGGCTTGACGCCAAGGTGCCTTCGGCCAGAAGTCCAAAATATGCAGAAAACCATGCATACCATGCATATATACATGCAATATGTATATGGTATTATATCCATACTATCACCATGCAATACATACATTATTTATATTTAATATAAACACATGCACACGTACTTGTACTAATTAATACGTACGTAAATATGTACATGCATACACAAGCACAAATATACACACACAAATACAAATAATGCGACGGAAATTCGAGGGCCTTACAATCGTGGTTTGGGGTAGAACGGACCAGCTCTTGGTCAGCGGTCCTGTACCCGTGTGTTTGGGGTTCTCCTATGAAGCTTGTAGCCTAGGCAGTGGTTTGCCTGTGTGGCTTGTAGCTTAGGCGACCAGTCGTTGGAATAATGTGCCTGTGAGGCTTGCGGCCTAGGCATTTCAGTTGTTGAGTGGACTAGTAGTGCTGTGCTAGTCCTGTGGTTCCTCTTTCTTTTCGAGGAATATGTATTTGATTATTATTTACTGTTTAAGCTGTTATTTATTATAAATGTTGTGAGCATGCCATGGTTTGGCTATTTATGTGGCCAGTGAGTCCCTTTGAGGTTGAGGTCTCTTCTGTTTAGTTGTTTTTGTTTTTTTTGGGTGGTCCCCTACTGAGCTTGTGACTTGTTGAGGCTCACTCCCCTACAGTTTCTTTTAGGGCTTGCTGTGTGTTTGGCTTGCAGGCGTTGTGGCAGACTTGTACCACCAGCAGTTGTGTAGTAGTTAGTATTGTGTGAGCTTGTGCTCCCTCGGGGTATGCCTCAGGTAGTTGTACTTTTTAATTGGACATATAATAATGTAATGGGACAGTTGTACAAATATGTGAGTAGATATGAGCACATGTACTTTCTTGTGTCTTATACTGTTGTGGTTTGTCTTTTATATTCTTATTGGACACGTGTGTGAGATATCCCTTGCGAGACTTCGGTCTGTTCGCGAGAGACGGATCTGGATATGGGCCCTTATCGGGCATAAATATCCAGGGTCGTTACATAAAGGCTTCCTTAAATTCATTCCAAGTGAAGTGACCATTCGCCCTGGTTGCTTCCACTGACTCCCACCAAGAGCGGGCATCCTTCTCTAGTTGAAAAGTTGCTAACAGCAACTTGTCCCCAGCCGCACATTGCATAACACGGAAACTTCTTTCCGTCTCCTTCAGCCAGTGCTCGGCCTCATCCGGATTAGTAGTACCGCTGAACTTTGGCGGATTTAAGCTTCTAAAATTACGATGCAGCTCGCCTGCACCACGGTTTCCTCCTCCCCCTTGTGCAGCTTGCAGAAG
Organism: Colocasia esculenta; assembly: GCA_014218235.1. Classification (NCBI taxonomy): domain Eukaryota; kingdom Viridiplantae; phylum Streptophyta; class Magnoliopsida; order Alismatales; family Araceae; genus Colocasia; species Colocasia esculenta. The sequence goes on from CM024753.1 coordinate 79,345,102, forward strand.
GGCACGGGTGAGTTCTTGAACGGTCTGTTGCATGCCTCTTATCTGAGCACGTTCAGCTGTCATCTTATGAGCTTAAGTTCCTACAAAAATAACTTATCATTAAGACATTGATATGGAGTTTAATTCGTGCGTGTGTGAATATCTTTTAGATATTAACTCTGGGTTCTACCCAAATCTCATATATGTATGATAGTTGACTTAGACACGTGTCATGGCTGTTCGTCCTAGAACATCCTAGACTTAATTATCCTAGTAAGGATATCCTAGGCTTTGATACCACAAAACTGTCACGCCCCGATGCAGAATATCAGAACGTTAGGCAGTTGCGAGTAAGCGAGTATAGAGCGTAGAATAACATCAAACCATTGGACAATTAAATAATATGAAATCAAATGCCTTTCATTGATAATTCAACTAATGTCTATTACATTCTCTAATGTAGAGCCATAACATAGGGTCCAATTGACTCTAATACATAGAATGGAAGTAAACGACTAACTAAGACATCTAGGATAACATAGTGGCGTCATGGTACTCTTGAATCACTCCTGGTCCTCCCCATCCTCATGAGTGTACTCAGTCTCCTTAGTCTCACCTGAGAACACAATAAACAAATAACATAGGGTGAGCGACAACGCCTAGTAGGATTTATATCTCATGGTGCGGGCAACTTTACATAATTAATGTATTAAAAGCAGAGTCACTATATGATAGAGCGAGAGAGTCAAGTAATGTAAGAGATAGCACAATAGCATGAATCAAGATAGCACAAGTTTCCAAATATAGCACATAGAGTAGGATGGCCATAGCATAAATAACACAATGTATCACAATAGCACAACGAGTATAGTATAGAACTTTGATTGTCATTTAGATAGTCGAGATAGATAGCACTTGAGTGTAATGCCAAACACTCTGGTCAATTAACTTCCGCGGGCACTAGCACTTTTGGGCGCACCTCCCAGGATCAGACCGGGCCCTTTTATATTGCTAGGCATTAGTTATATTATTTATCTTTAAACAATCAGTCAAATGGCCAATAGAGAGTACCAAGAAATAGATGAGAGTACTAGATGAATAGATGAGATAGTAGAGAGAGTGTGAATAGATGAGCGAGTATAGTATAGATGAGATCTATAGATCATTGCACATAAAATGTCGATTAAACGGGTGATAGTAACAGTTGCACAACACGCGCGATTGGTGTTGGCAGTCAGGTGGAATTCACTAACCTTCCACTAGCCATGTTATACACAGGTCCATAAGTCCAGTGTGATTCAAGATAAGAGAGAACTTCTAAAGCCGTTTGGATCATATTGATCCCTAAGAGTGTTATAGGTGTTAGGGTACAACCAGCTCGGTCTCCATGAGGGAATCCACAGAGTACAGAGTCTTACGAAGGTCTTAACAAAAGGTCCCTTGTCTGCCAGAACGGAATGTCCAACAGAGAGGTTCCAATTTGTCAAGAGAGTAGTGTGTAAAGAAAACGAGTTGCTCGACGTCCTAGAGGAATTCTAGAACAGTGGAGCGGCGATATTGGTATTCCAAATCAACGTGAGAAAACGAAGACAATGTCACTTATTACCATGGGTTAATAATATGCAATTATTTAAGTAATTTACCAGATACATTATTCATATATTTTCTACATGGTCTCATGGCAAAGATAATCGTTTGGTGTGTGCATGTGCATGAAATCAAAAAAACATATAATAGTCGTGCAAATTGTCTTTTAAATTAAATAAAAATGTGAAATATAGCAAGATTCTTTTACATGGTTGTTATTGTCCGTCACACAGTGTTACAGGGTATAAACATGATTATCATGCCTAAATAACCATATTAAATAAAACAATAAAGTTGCTAGAATAACACATTTAAATCGCGACGGGTATGATGGTCGCGTTTAACAAACATCGATTCTGGACAGAAACTCGACGACGTCGGCGGTCGCGTTTAGGTTAGCTAGACAGGGAATGAATTAATTGGTGACTTGAAATCGCGATGTGCGGGTCCGCTGCGTTCATGGAACTCGCTACAAAATCGCGACAGCAAGGGCCGATGCGTTCATGCGAACCCTAACTTTTCAAAAGAGCACAGATCCCCAAAAGCGGGAAACAAGGGTAAAACGCGACGACCTTCATGGTCGCATTTCAGACAATCCCTGACAGCAAGAAGGCACACAGTTTGATGCAATGGTACTTATCAAACCCTAGCTAAACCACGATGACATGGGTGGTCGGATTTCAGGTAAACGTGACGGTTATACCCGACGCGATACTAGTCGTAGAAACACGATGTATGGCTCGGTCGCGATTCTGCGTTCAACCCGAGAATGGTAGAAACATGCAGCGATCTTCATGCAATGCTTATAACTCGAAATCTAGGGCTCTTGGGACAAAGTGCTGAACATGAAACTTGTAGGGGACAATGAGTAGAAAATAACTATGCCTTTGGACCGAATCAATTTGGTCTCGATAGGCGTGCAAACTATTATGAACAAGAAACAATGCAGACTTGCATGATGATGGGAAAACACTTATAACTCGACAGTTACATGATGACAATTAGGAAATCACTTGCGTATGAAACTAGACATGTAGTTCTACAAGATGGTATGAGTTTGATTCTTCTTTAGCCCAAGAATACCTACCTTTGAGAAGATCTAACATGGGTTTGTGCACAGGTCACAGCAGAGCACGGTCGAGGAAGAAGCTTCGTTCGCCAGCCATTCTCCTCTGCTCCTGGTGCCCTAGCTTAGCCTCCCACGACCCCAACACGATGGTGAACCTTCCCCTTTAGTCCTATGACGACTACTTATACGTCTAGGGTTTATTTCAAGTCCTATTGCAACTAGGAAGGGTGGGGTGCTGTTCCAGCTAGTTCTTTCCATATTTTGGAGATTCTACACCCAATTGAAGTAGCAATCCCATTAGGTAAGCTCCCAGCAAGGCTGGTCACGAATTGGCTTACCATTCATGGTTAATTGCATTAGTCTTAACCCTAATTTACCCTTTCCTATTTTCTGTACATTTTATTACGAATTTAGGGGTATTTCCTCTTGCTCCATAATTCATACTCCTAATTTGGCCCAATAGCCTTTGTGTGAGCTAATCTAATCAAGCCCATTACTTTTTATTATTTATTTAGTTTTATTTAATTCATTTCTTTTCAATATTTCTATTTATTTATTTCTTTAAAATATCAGGTTGCTACACCATGTGCAGCTACGCTAAAAGTATGTGGGACAACTTGAAACTTATATGTAAAGGCACCTTGTGACATATTAATGAGATGGTTATCGGTCTGTCTCTCTCTCTAGAATCTTAGAGAGAGAAGCTCTAGGTTTCTAAGGTGCCTCGGTCTGTCTCTCTCGCTTGCCGCCGGCCCTGGGGTTGGCGGGAGCGCTGGGGTCCCAGCTCCATGGCAGTTCCTGCGGAAGGCAGTTCACAAGGTGCAGTTGATGGCGTGGCCTCTCCCGGACGCAAGACCTTTGCGCAAATCATCTCCGCTTCCAAACCACCTCCATACATTAGTATTGGGGTTAAGCCCCCAAGTTTTACTGATTCGGGTGAACCTGCTATATTTTCTCCCGGGATGAGGTGAGTAAATCTATTCAAACATTCAAACTAGCCTTGATTGCTCGGTGTGCATATGGTCGATGCTCCATTCCGAAACTTAAGTCATGTCTTTCACCAAGACTGCTTCTCAAGGGAGACTTCATCGTTAGTGTGCTAAATAATTGTCACCTGTTGTTACGCTTTGATGAAGAGGATGATTACCTAAAGGTGATATTGTGAAGGAACCTTTACCTTAAAGGTATGTTATACAGGTTCTTTAAATGGGACCCTGTCACGCCCCTCCAATTTAGCAGCGGAATAAATCGGAGGGAGACGCGAACAACGAGTATGGTAACGACAATTGCACATACTTTCGCAAACATCAGAGCATCTAATGAACAATAATTGAAATAACTCTTGATTTCATTATAAAATCACTAAGACTATTACAACCACTAATTCGGAGCCAATTCATAGGGCTCAATGACATCATTACATTGAAAAGAAATCTAAAACAATAACTACTAGACTCCATTGCGCTAGGGTGACTTCATCAACTGACTCCAGGTCACTCATCACTCTGGTCCTGTCCCATCGGTGCGTATAACATCATCGTCCGACTTACCTGAGACACAATAGCAATTTAACAAAGGGTGAGCGATAACGCCCAGTAGGACTTAAATCTCAGGCTCAAGCAAGCTTTAAATAATTAATGCATTAAAAGGCAGAGTAACTAATGATAGAGAGAGTCATGTAAAGTCGAGAAAGTAATAGCACAAGTAACGTGGTTCAAATAGTAGATGAATCAAGTATAGCACGATGATTAAAGTCATGTCATGATAGAAAACGATAACAACAGTAGCAAGTAACGATATTGTCCAGAATAGCAAGCGACATGTATAGCAAGAAGAGATGATAGTGGATGGTCAAGTAAAGAGTAAATTGCACTTTGAATGTGATCAAGTCGCGATAGCACACAGTAACTCAAGATAGCGAGTATCAAGTAGAGCAAGTAGAGCGTATGATGAGATAGCGTGTATGGTTGCACAACGGTGCACTGGTAGAATACGGCAGTAGTCACTTCTAGGACAGTAGCCGTTTCATGATAGTACATTATGTCTGAACTCCTCAGACTAATGTATAACAGTTTGTGATAGCACAGTAATATCACAGTACGTCTGAACTCCTCAGACTAAAAGGATAATAGTCAAATGTCTAGCCAAGATAGTATAGTCAGAACCGGTGCAATGCAGAACACCGTCAATAGCCCCTGCAGGTATTTTCGGGTGGCTCTCTGCCCCCAGGACTAGATTGGAGCCCCTCGGACACTCTCCGTGCCCTGCACAGTATGCATTATAGCGCTAGACAGTCATGAAATAGTATAAACGATAGGAGCCACAACAGCTCAACGAGTCTCGAGAGAGACGAGATAGTAGAGTGAACGTGAATAGACGAGAGAGACGAGATGGTAGAGTGAACATGAATATGAATAGACGAGCGAGTAGAGTATAGAAGAGATCGTGTGGTCATTGCACATGAAACGTCGAGTAACGAGCAATAGTAACAGTTGCACAACACGTGCGTACGGTGTTGGCAGTCAGGTAGAACTCACGATCTTTCCACTGGCCATGTTATGCACAAGTCCAGAGGTCCGGCGTGATTCAAGATAAGAGCGAGAGAACAATCTAAGGCCGTTTGGATCTTACTGATCCCTAGAGTGTATCATAGGTGTTAGGGTACAACCGGCTCGTCGACCATGTGGGAATCCATGATCAGAGGAGACTTATGGAGGCCTTGAACAAGGATTCACTAGTCCGGCGGAAGGAGTATCCGATGGAGAGTTCGTCCAAGTCAAGAAAGTGTGTAAATATAGAAACAAGTGCTCGACGTTCTAGAGGAATTCTAGAACAGTGGAGCGTCAAGATCGGTGTTCTAAAACATCGCACGAATTGTAAACGAGTACTTGTTAAAGTAAGGTAATTAATTGCAATAATTACCAAATATGTTATGTGTCATATTCATACAAATTAAGCCATGTTTGGATGGTTCAACGTGTGTGTATGTGTCATGAAATCAAGGATATGAAAGATCAAGTGATTGACTTTTATTAGATTAAAATACAACCAATACTTACAACTTTGTTTTTATGTAGTTAAGATCGTCAACATGATATGGGAATTATGGTGGTACAACAAGACTTGCAAAAGACTGATTTTCAGGCCCAAAACTGAGATCGCGACGTGGTCTTGCAAGGATCGCGACAGGGTCGTCAGATCAGGCAGGCAGAACGCGACAGGGGTACTGTCGCGACCAGAACGCGACAGAGGTACTGTCACGACCCGACCTCAGAATGCGACATATCGGGCCGTCGCATTCACAGGATCTGCGCCTGAGTCCGACAGGGATCTGACATGCTCTTGCTTCAGACTACCATAATTTGACACAAGGCAATATTCATGAAACACCTATATCTCTCTTTATGCTTATCTTTAGACAAAACTCGCAACATAGAAAATGTCGAGGACATCTATTGGAAGAACTTTTGTGTTGTGGGCTGGGTCTGAATCGGTCTCTAATTGCATGAAATATAGGAAGAACGTGGGAAAGCCCTAAACATGCATGACTTCGTTGCGACTTACATGTTAGACTTGTAACATGAGATCTACTGACATTTGGACAAAACGTCTAACATAAAAGATGACAAGGACAACTAGTATAAGAACTTTGTCGTTGGGGTTTTAACCTAATTCGGTCTTAAACCTTGTGAAAAACAAGAAGAAGTGCAAGTTAAATGCAACCTGAAAACGCAGTATCCTGTATGACTCTATTACGAAGTTTATAACTCTCTAACTAATGATATTTAAACAAAACACTTAACATGAAAGATGACCATGACCACCATTTAAAGAACTTTTATGTTGGAGGCTTGACCTACTTCGGCCTTTAATCTTGTGCAAAACAGGAAGAACCTAAGGCTAACTGCAAACCCGAAAACACAGTATTACGCATGACTCTATTACGGGGTTCATAACTCTCTAACTAAAGACTTTTAGACAAAACATTAAACCTGAAATATGATCATGACTACAATTAAAAGAACTTTGATGTTTATGATTTAGTCTAATTCGGTCTCAAATCGTGTGCATAATAAGAAGAACGGGAAAAGCCCTAACTCTGCGCGACTTAGGGAGAACGACTAATACACAAAGTATACTCCATGAAAATTAGTAAAATCAGAAGCAAATGAAGCTAGACTCGAAGCTCTACAAGATGGTATTATTTTTATTTAATCTTGACCCAAGAATGCCTACCTTTGAACGTAAGGAACTCCCTGCAGGTTCCTGGTTCGCTACAGGGCAAGGTGGAAGAAGACCACGTTTTTCCCCAGCCTTCTCCTCTCCTCCAGCGCCCCAAACTTGCTGCACACGACCCCAACTTGATGCTAAACCTTCCCCAAACGTTTTGTGAAGAGTTCTTATAGTTTTAGGGTGCTACTTCATGTCCTAATGGGACTAGGAAAGAGGGCTACGAATTTCTGCATTCTAGTTTCCAAAATCTGAGATTCTCTCACCCAAAGGAGGTAGCAAAGGTTTAGGAAACCACCTCTTAGAGTTGGGTCCGGTTTTGACTTACCTTGTATGACTAATTACCCTAATTTAAACCCTAATGTGCCCTTCACAATTATTGCATATTTACAGGTACGAATTTCTGAGTATTTTTATGTTCCAATTTTATTATTAGGCTAAAAGTGATCCATTTGGCCCATTTTCATTAATGGGTCACTAATACATAATGTTATAAGTCTCTCCAACTTATTTATTTAATTTATGGTTGGGTTATTTTTCCGTGTTAACAATTTTCCGACTTAGTTTCCTAATTCGGTTAACTTGGTCACGTGTAACGTACACTTGGCCAATCGGATTTTTCGTTGCTCGAATCTCTTCATGAAACTCTTAAGAATAATGTTTGAGGTTGATTTATAATTTTTACGGAATTTTCTAATGTGTTTTCTCACGTACGATAGTGGTACGTAAGTTCTATCATTTCGATAATACGTAAGTTATTTATTTACTATTTTCATACTTGAATTTGTTCATGGGTCATAGTTGTCCATTGATCCAATTCCTTTTATGGACTATCCCCACATATTGTTTGGAGTCTACCCATAATTTTTATTTCAATTGTTAATCCACTTGGCTCATGTAATAATGGATTTTCCAATTTATTCCTTATTTACAATAATAAGTCACATAAATTCTAAATCATGGTCCGAATTATTTTTCTATGCCCAAATTTCTTAATGGGTCATTAGATAATAATTTTTAAGGTATAACTATTATTTTCATAGAATTTTTATATGAGTTTCTACTCATGCAATAATGATGTGTATCTTTTAACTAGTTTGATTTTTATTAATGGGTAAAATTTTTATTTATCTATAATATTTTTTTTAATTAATGAAATTTCTGGGGTATTACAGACCCCCAGTTTGATTTTAATGCTGATCCCACCATCATTCCCATTTGGATTGGTTTTCCTATGCTTCTTGTGAACTATTATTATGAGGACTATCTAAAGTCCATTGCAGGATATCTTGGTCATGTTCTCAGAATTTATGAACCAACCATGGCGCTAACACAGACTAATGAAGCTTTTGTATGTATTGAGCTGGACATCATCAAACATAGACCGAAAAGTATCTGGATTGAATGTGGTTATGATGGGTTTTGGCAGAAAATTAATTACTATGGTATTCTGGAGGTTTGTTCGTTGTGTCACAAGTTGGGTCATGCTGTGTCTGATTGTCACAAAAAGCAAAAGCAACCGATTTTGCAAACTGCTACTCAAAGTGACATGTCTCAGTAAAATCAGGTCTAGAAGGTAGTGCCTATGCCGGTGAGAAGAACTTGGCGCCAGAAGGCTATACATGAGGATACCATAATTCTATCGTTAGGGAATAAGTTTTCTGTTCTGGAGGAGAAACAGGATAACGTTGAGGGTGGTCATTTTCCTACTTCAGGGGATTTAGGGTCTGATCATGGACCCCCGCAGAAGCTTCATCTGGAGCCTCAAGCCCAGGATATACCTTCGAAGATGTTGCATGGTTTGCATGGTGATGCTATCTTGCATGGGGTGCAGCAACGTGAAGCAGGGTGTAACACTGAGATGGATATTGTCACTATGAAGAAAAAGGATAATGGTCGTTCTCTGCCAGACATGGCAGCCACTTCATCTTCTTCGGTGACGGCATACGAGGTCGATGAGGAAAACTCAGAGGTGATTCGTGTTGATCCAATTGATTCCTTTCCTAAGCCCTCTGATACTGACTTACAGAAAGTTGCCAATATTGCTGCTATTGAAAATATTTACATGCCAAACACTGTCATAAATGAAGATTCTTATACTAAAAAAAAGGCTGGAGCCAGGACTCGATCACAGGTGAAGGCTGCGGGGGTTTCGTCTGGGTACATTTCCTCATGATTAATCCAATTAGTTTCTGGAATATTAGGGGCATTTCCAACAATGCCTCTAGGAGATCGCTTCGAAGGATTGTCAAAAAGAATAAAGTAGTTTTAGTTGCTATAGCTGAGCCCATGGTCCCCTTTAGCCGGGTTTCCACTTTATGCAAATTTATTAACATGTAGAATTATGTTGGGAATGGAGGTGAAGAATCCAAAATTTGGGTCTTATGGCGTAACATGTCCATGCATATTATTTCTTCTTCTGAACAACATATTACCTTAGCGGTTTTGAAGGATGGCCTGGTTGATATGTTGGTAACTGTGGTGTATGCGAGTTGTAATGCTAATACCAGACGAAACCTATTTGATGAATTGATCTGTATATCGGATACTGTTACAGTTCCTTGGTTTATTAGGGGAGACTTTAACTGTGTATCTAGTCCTACTGAGAAGCTTGGAGGGCGTATGAGCAACATGCAGGCCATGGTGAATTTTAACACTTTTATTCATGCATCTTCTCTGACTGATGCTGGCTACATTGGTTCACATTATACTTGGTCTAATAATCGCACTGGGCAGGCATCGGTCAAGGCGAGACTGAACCATTTTCTTATTAACAGTCATGTTGGCAATTATTTCCCTGCATTCAGTGTTAGGCATTTGCCCAGAGGTCCTTCGGACCATGCTCCCTTACTGGCTTCCTTTGTTAATGAGGCTCGTACTCCAGCCAGATTCACCTTCCAGGCGATGTGGATCTCTCATAGCTCCTTCCTTGATACTGTCAAAATGGGGTGGAATGAAGACATAGCTTGGCACCCCAACCCCTTCACAACCCATTTTTTAAAACTCAAGGTGTTAAGAAGGCTTTGCGCTTGTGGAATAAAAATGTTTTTGGAGATGTGAATGATAACGTCAGTCGGATGGAGGATGAAGTTATTGCTAAGCAGGATCAGTTTGATAACAATCCGACTCCGGAAAATCGCTCGGCTTTGGGGGAGGCGACTGCTAAGTTAAAGAGAGCTTTACTTTGTATGGAGACTTTCTGGGCCCAAAAAGCTCGAATGGGCTGGATTGATAAAGGTGACAGGAATTCTGCTTTTTATCATGCTGTCGTTCAAGGCAATAGAAGAAGAAATAGAATTCAAAGGCTTCAAATTGATGGGAACTGGACTGAGGATCAAGAGTTGATCAAAGAGGAGGCCACTCAGTATTTTGGTAACCTTATGCAAACTTCCCAGCACCTTGTTGATGATACTCTCCTTGAGGTCATCCCTTCTCTTATTTTTGATAACCAGAATTCTATGCTTTGTGCTTCTCCTAGTATGGAGGAAGTTAAGAAAGTGATTTGGAGTATGAATGGCAATAGCTCTCCTAGGGCCATATGGTTTTATTGGCCTATTTTCACTTCCTATTAGGAAATTGTTTAGGCTGAGGTCTTTGTTGCTGTTAGTGGTTTCTTTCATGGGCATGCCTTTCCAAGACGGGTTTACATCTACACTTATTGCTCTTATTCCTAAGAAGGCTCACCCGGCTTCCTTCAATGACTTCCGCCCTGTTAGCTTATGCAATTTTTGTTATAAAATTGTTTCCAGGATTCTTTGTGACAGGTTGGTTACCATTCTTCGTGGTATTATTTCTGAAGAGCAAGGCGCTTTTGTTAAAGGGTGATTTATTTTAGATAATGTGTCTCTCTCCCGTCAGCTTGTAAGGGATGTTGATAGGAAGTCAAGAGGGGGTAACATTATTTTTAAGTTGGACATCAGGAAGGCTTATGATAGTGTCGAATGGGATTTCTTATTTGCTGTCCTGAAGAAGTTTGGCTTTGCTTCCAGATTTGTTTCTTACATTGGTATGCTGATATCTAATTGCTGGTTCTCAGTCTTGGTGAACGGCCAACATGTCAGTTATTTTAAATCCACTAGAGGTCTTCGTCAGGGGGATCCCATTGCTCTTGCACTTTTCATCATTATGGAAGAAGCGCTCAGTAGGGTTTAAAGAACATGGTTTCCACCGGTCGCCTTATTCCTTATGCTGGCCCCAAGGGTTGTCCGCCCCCTTCTCATCTTCTTTATGCTGATGACACCCTCATTTTCCTCAATGGTAGTATCCATAATGTGAAGCAGCTCATGCAATTTCTAAATAGGTACGCTCATTCTTCAGGTCAGTTCATTAATGCGAGTAAAAGTTCCTTTATGGTTTCTCGCAAAGCCTCTATGATCTCCATTCAAAAAATTAAGGATGTTACTGGTTACCTGAGACAAAATGGTGCGCTTTCCTACCTTGGTGTCCCGCTGAGACCTGGGAAGGTCCTCACTTCTGATTATAAATTTCTGATCGAGAAAGTGAATGCTAAGCTTGGTAGCTGGAAAGCAAAGCTGATTTCTCAAGCCGCCCGGATCACTTTGATCAACTCGGTGCTTTCTTCTATACCGGTATATCTGGTGGCAGCTTCCTTCCTTCCAAAAGCTATTATTTCTTACATTGAGAAGTGTTCTGCTGCATTTTTCTGGAATGGTATTGACGGTTCTCACCGTCACCATTGGGTCGCTTGGAAAAAATTCAATGTCCAAAGGTGGAGGGAGGATTAGGTGTTCGCAATATTCATCATGTTCAATTATCCTTGACGGTGAAGCAAATCCGAAATATTCGTCATGGTAACTCCTTATGGTCTGGGTATGCTAGAAGGCGCTTTCAAGCTACCAACTACTCTAATATTCCTGGTATGACGAAACGAGTATGCATGACTGCCAACTCCTTAATTCAAAGCAATACTAGATGGATTCATGGTAAGGGTGACAGGGTTGATGTTTTAAAAGACACCTGGATTGGTGACAAGCTGTTATCTACTATTATCCAGGGCCCTTTTAAAAGACACCTGGATTGTTGATGCCTCATGTGGAGGAGCATTTATGACTAAGAGCGAGGATGAGGCATATGATCTGTTTGATACATTAAGTGAGAATTCTATCAATCATGCCTCACTCCACTCTTATGAGAGAGCACTAGGACCTGTAAAGAAGGTAGGCTTGTATGAATTATGAGGGAGAGGGGAATCAGATTCTAGGGTAGAAGATCTGTTAGCTAGACTTGACCAGAGATTGGAGCAGAAGTTGGAACAAAAATTCGATCAATTACTGTCTTTAACTGGGCAAGCCACAACCAAATTTTCTCAACCACCTAAAACTTGCTCTATGTGTGCTAGTTCAGCTCATCCTACCATTGCTTGTCCCACTACTGCTCAATTGCCCCCTTTTATTCAAGAACAAGTCCAAGCTGCCCAAGGTTTTTACAAACCCTCCTATGATCCATATTCTAACACATACAACCCTGGTTGGAGAAACCATCTGAACTTTTCTTGGAAAAATCAATCTGAACAAGTGTCTCAACCTTCCTTTAAGCAATCCATGTACGGTCAATCCTATCCTAATCAGAATCTGGGATTTGTCCAATCTTCTTATTCCAAACCTCCACAAGTCCAAGGAAATCAAAACTCCAATCAATTTGCTCATTTCCAGCAACCTTCATATAATCAACCACCACCTCCTCAGCCCAATTGGGAAGATAAAATAAATCAACTCCAAAACATGATGGTGACTCTATGCCAAACTGTGCAAGAACAAAAAAATCAATATCAAAATCAAAACAAAAAATTTCAACAAAATTTAGAAAGGATAGAGTCCCGGATTGCTGATGTATGTCATAGGAGGGAATCAGGTCAGTTGCCAAGTCAAGCTATAGCAAACCCAAGGAACAACCCTCCCAGATTTTATCAGAACCAGCAATACCATCAAGCCCAGGGGTACAAACCACCGGCTCGCCAAAATGCCCCTCCACCACCAAACCCACAACAAGCTTTTGTCCAGAACATTCCAGCAGCACAAAACCAGAATCAACCTATACCACATGACCCTCCTCCTGCCCAAGCTAGGGGCCCCCAAGTAGAAAATGCTAAAACTGTGTCTACTTTAAGAAGTGGAAAAATCAGAATAAATCCTCATCCACACATATCAACATTGCATGAGGATAAAGAAAATGAAAATGAAAATGAAATTGAAGAAAATGTTGAAAAAGAAAAATCCAAGGCAAAAGAGAAAATGATTGAAGAACCTTTAGACAAAATCAAAATGAATGAAGACCCAAGCTGTTACATTTCAGGAGTCCCTTTTCCTGAAGCTCTAAAGCCAAAATCCAAAAATAAACCAACAGGTAATGAAGAACTCTTGGAACTCTTTAAGCAAGTTCACATGAACATTCCTCTCCTTGATGCCATTAAACATGTGCCTACTTATGCCAATTTCTTAAAAGAAATGTGCACTCCAAAACGTGAAGTGAGAAATAAAACTGAAACAATCATTCTTCCAGAAACTGTGAGTACCATTGTCTTGATTCAACTTCCTAAAAATCTCAAAGATCCAGGCACTCCACTAATTCCTTGCACCATCAGTGGAGTGACTTTTGAAAGCGGCCTTTTAGATTTGGGAACCAATGTCAATCTCCTACCTTCTGCTATTTTTGAGAAATTCAAGATAGGAGAGCTGAAACCTACTTCTGTTGTCCTTCAATTAGCCGATCGTTCTATCACCACTCTTAAAGGCTTAGTTGAGGATGTTATTGTGAAAATCAATGATTGTTACTTCCCTACCGATTTCATTATTCTAGACATGAACACTCCTCAAGATTTAACTCAGTCCACCATCATCCTTGGTAGACCTTTTTTGGCCACAGCAAGACCTAACATTGATTGTGCTACAGGGATGATGGATATATCATTTGGGGATAGGCGGGTTAGTATCAATATTTTTAGGGCATCTAGGCACCATGATCAAGGAGAGAGTTGTCTAGTAGTAGACTCCTTGGAAGAATCTTGTGTGGAAGAAATGGTAGACCAACCCTGTGCTCTAGGGTTTGAGGGAGAGGAAGGACAATTTAGTTCCCTATTTCAGAATAATAATCCATCATTTCCGTTAGAGTGTCCTCCTAAGGTTGAGCTAAAACCACTCCCTGCTAGTTTAAAGTGCATCTTTTTAGGAGAGAATGAGACTTGGCCCGTCATAATTGCTAGTGATCTTGAGGAAGGGCAAGGGAAGAAATTGATTGAAGTCTTGAAAAGTCATAGGAAAGCTATAGGTTGGACAATAGATGATTTGAGAGGGATAAGTCCTTCAGTGTGCACACATCGCATATACTTAGAAGAAAATGCTAAAAGCTCAAGAGAAATGCAAAGAAGGCTTAATCCCAACATGAAAGAAGTTGTTAAGAAGGAGATTATCAAATGGCTTGATGTTGGATTCATTTATCCCATCTCTGATAACCAGTGGGTCAGTCCAATTCAAGTTGTGCCGAAAAAGTCAGGACTAACTGTTATTCAAACTGAAAAGGGTGAGCTCATTCCCACTCGGCTGGCTACAGGATGGAGAGTGTGCATTGACTATCGCAATTTGAATGCGATGACCAAGAAAGACCATTTCCCCTTGCCTTTCATTGACCAAATCTTAGAGAAACTTGCAGGCCAAAAATTCTTTTGCTTTCTTGATGAATATTCAGGGTATAATCAAGTGGCTATTCACCCTGAGGATCAAGAAAAGACCACTTTCACATGCCCATTTGGAACTTTTACCTTTAGACGTATGCCCTTCGGGTTATGCAATGCCCCTGCAACTTTTCAACGTTGCATGCTGTCTATTTTCTCAGACATGGTTGGGGATTACTTAGAAGTTTTTATGGATGATTTTTCTGTGTTTGGAAATGACTTTGATTCATGCCTCGACCATTTGAATGAAGTGCTCAAAAGATGCATTAATGCCAATCTTGTCTTAAGTTGGGAAAAGAGCCACTTCATGGTAAAGGAGGGGATTGTCTTAGGGCATATTGTCTCAGAGAGAGGGATAGAGGTAGACAAAGCCAAAATAAATCTCATTTCCGAATTACCTCCTCCCACCTCTGTCAAACAAATTCGATCCTTCTTTGGTCATGCTGGATTTTGTAGGAGGTTCATCAAAGACTTTTCCAAAATTGCAAGGCCATTGACTTCTCCCCTTTCATTTTTGACGAAGCTTGTAATAAAGCATTTGAGGACTTAAAAGACATTTTGACCAGAGCTCCAATTCTACAATCTCCAGATCATTACCATTTGAGATAATGTGTGATGCTTCAGACTTTGCAATAGGTGCTATTTTGGGTCAGAAAACTGATAAAGGATCTGTAGTGATTTATTATGCAAGCAGAACATTGAATGACACCCAGATTCGATACACAACCACTGAGAAAGAGCTCCTAGCTATTGTCTTTGACTTAGAGAACTTCAGATCTTACCTTTTAGGAGCTAAAATCATTGTTTTCACTGACCATGCTGCCTTAAGGCATTTACTTGCCAAAAAGGATGCCAAGCCTAGGTTGATCAGATGGATTCTATTGTTACAGGAGTTTGATTTGGAAATTCATGATAAGAAAGGATCCAAGAATGTGGTAGCTGACCATTTGTCCAGAATCGTTGCCCCGAACTCTATGCCTATCAGAGATGCTTTCCCGAATGAGCACATTTTAGCTATCTCCAATATTTCATCACCATGGTACGCTCACATTGTGAATTATAAAGTCATTGGACGAGTACCTAGAGATTGGACCAAAAATGAAAGAGAGAGATTCTTTGCTAGGGACAAGTATTTTATTTGGGAGGACCCGAAACTATTTTTTATAGGACCAGACCAAGTGATAAGAAGATGTGTCCCTGAGAGTGAGCATCAAAGTGTCCTCAAGTTTTGTCATTCTCTTGCTTGTGGAGGACATTTTTCAGAAAAGAAGACCGCTGCTAAGGTCTTAGACTCTCGTTTCTATTGGCCCACGTTGTTTAAGGATGCCCACCAATTTTGTAAGGCTTGTCCTAGATGTCAAATCATGGAAAATATTTCTAAGAAGGATATGATGCCTCTTAACCCCATTTTGGTTGTAGAAATTTTTGATGTTTGGGGAATAGACTTTATGGGACCTTTTCCACCGTCCTTTGGATACACGTACATTTTAGTTGCTGTTGATTATGTGTCCAAAAGGATAGAGGCCATAGCCACAAAGACCAATGATCATAAGGTACTCATCAAATTTGTTCAGAAAAATATCTTTTCTAGATTTGGATGGCCCAAAGCAATCATTAGTGATGGAGGACCACATTTCATTAACCCTCAGTTTAGGACCCTCCTAAGGAAGTATGGGATCACTCATAAGTTGGAAACACCTTACCATCCGCAAACTAGTGGCCAGGTAGAAGTATCAAACAGGAGATTAAGAACATTCTTCAGAAGTCGGTTAGGCCTGGTAGGAAAGACTGGTCAGAAAGGTTAGATGATGCATTGTGGGCCTACCGAACCGCTTTCAAAACTCCCATTGGAATGTCCCCTTACCGACTTATTTTTGGAAAATCTTGTCATCTGTCGGTAGAACTTGAGCATAGAGCCTATTGGGCTATTAAATTGGTAAATCTTGATTTAGCCCAAGCTGGTCAACAAAGAACCCTGTAGGTGAATGAGCTAGAAGAGATTAGAAACGAGGCCTATGAAAGTTCTAAGATTTATAAAGCCAAAGCCAAAGCATTCCATGATAAACACATTCATAAAAAAGCTTTTCAAGTGCATGATAAGGTCTGGTTATTTAATTCTAGGCTTCATTTGTTTCCGGGAAAGTTGAAGTCCCGATGGGATGGTCCTTGCACTATTGTCAAAGCTTGTGACAATGGTGCTGTCATTATTCTTGACCCTAAAACTGGACAATCATTCACTGTTAATGGGCATAGGTTAAAGCACTTCTTTGAAAGCCCACTTTCCTTGAAAATTGAGTCTACCAAGTTAGCTGAGCCAAATGGAGCTTAATTGCGTCTGGCTGAAGACGATAAACTTAGCGCTCTTGGGAGGCAACCCATGTGTACAGATTTCCTTTATCAGGTAATTCTCTGTCTTATTTTTTTCCTGTAAATAAGTTAGGAAGGGTAGAATAAGTATGCATTCATAGTCCTCATCCTAACCAGTGCTTCATTTTTTTCTTTATATTGAGCTTATACATGTGCAAATAAAAAGAAAATTTCACAATGTTTCATCTTTGAATAAAAAATGCCTAGCATTGCGAAACACAGACTATGTGTCTGATCTTTAACCATTAAAATTTTGTAGTTGTCACATTCCTTTGCAAACATCCATGTTAGATAGGCTTTAGTAAAAAATTACATGTATCCCCTGTCTACCTTATGTAAGGATTTATGGCAAGAAGTTTTTATACACACATTACACAGCCACTTAGATTAGCTGAACTCGAATGTAGCAAGTTTGTTAAGGCTAGTAGGAGAGAGGTGATTGGTTTTCTCCCTTCCCCTTAAGTGAAGTGTGAAGGAAGTGAAGGCATGTGATTAAGGAACCTGACTGCCCATCCTTTCTTTAAAAGGAAAAAAAAATCATCCATGGAAAATGCCCCGGATCTGAGTAAAGTTGGACTCTCTACTCTTGAAAAGTGATGGGTTGTGCAGCACTATGGATGAAAAAGAAAGAAAAATTCTGAGTGCACAAAGTGCAAATAAAAGGGCCAAAGTCCTCAGCTCAGAGAAATAATCCTCAAGGAAGTTGGGCAGAATGGAACTGAGAGAACAACCTAATCTGACTGAGCAAGGATCTTATTCCACAATTCTTTTCTTCTCCCTCGAATTAATCTAATCTCAAATACTAGCTGAGGCAGAGGAACTCCATGAGGGCTGATGTGAACTCTTAAGTGAGCTATCATTTGTGCACTAATTTCTTGCCACAAGCCCTTACAATTAGGAAAGACATGGATAGAAATATCTCCACATTAATCTTTTACATGATGGCTATTTAGCATGAGACATTACATCTTCTAGTCTTACATTTGGAGTAATTTTTATTGCTAAGGGAGTAGCAATGTTCAAGTAGGGGGGGAGTGATAACTGCAGAATTTTTAGTGTTAAATTTCATACATATAGTTGATTTGAGACATCATTTGTGTATAAATAAAGTACATTCTACCTTTAATTTGTATTTCTATTCATGTATAAATTTTTGAGCATATTAGTTAAATTTTTGGGTAGAACACATAGTTAGATTCTCATTTAATAAAGTCAATGCCTTTTGAATAGTTGGACTAATAAAAGTGTTTTCTCTTTTTGCAGGTACATTGTACATAAATAATTCTTGGTCTTATATTTTCATAAACATCTTCTAATAATTCTTGCAAATATTAGTATGTAAATAACTCAGATTTTAAATGAAATTTAGTTAAATAAACAACCCTCACCCAATACCATCATGCCATATACCCCCTTCATAAGTCCATTGCGCCAACATTTTGTTACCACCATCGGCGCATTGTGCCATTACCTTTCTCTCATCTAACCCGAATAGGCCACGCACACCACTAAAACCATTTCTTTACCCTTTCTTTCTTCCCATCAGGAGTCCTGGAGGTGGTGTGTGAAGCTGGAGGCGGTGCGTGAGGTGTGAAGCTTGGGCGTGCGAAGCTTGGGTGTGTGAAGCAGAGGGCGATGGAGCTCGGGCGTGCTGAAGCTTCGTGTGGAGCTTGGGCGTGCAGGCTGTAGTTCCCTCGACTTTTATTGAATTATATGATGCAATTGTGTATGTATTTAGTTGTATGTTGATCTGTGTTGAACTTGGCGACAACATCCACTGACGTTGACTATAATTAGCGGCATGATCCATTGCCGTCTACTGTCTGTTAACGACATTATAGTGTGTCGTTTATTATTTTCTAGAATATTTAGTTTTTCGGGCAAGTATGTTGACGACTAAATCGATTGACGTCTACATCATGCTGACAACAACTTAGGTTGAAGTTAATCTGACTTGCCTGTTTTTGATGTTACCATTCTGGGGGAGAGAAATTGGCCGTTTCCAAAAGCATTTAATGGGTAGATTTGTGCGTTTCTGATCCAATGGCTAGGATTAAGTTTGGGCTAGGCGTAGAGATCTTTATAAGACCCGGTGTTGGCCTTTGGAAGGGATTTTCGCATTGTTTTTGGAAGAGAGAAAGAAGGGCCGAGAGAAGGGTTCCAGAGCTTTGCTCGGGTGATCTGAAGAGTGCTGGACCAAGAAGAATCATCAAGCAACGAGGTTAGAAGCTTCTCCAAGCCGGGGAGCTGTGCTAGAAGCAGTTTCTGAGCGATTGAAGTCGTGGAGGAGGACTGCCTTACTGCCAAGGCGGGCTTCTTCGAATCCATATTCGTCACTCCAGAAGGAGGGTTAGCGGCAAGTGACATGGGGGATCGGTTTAGGATAGTTTAATCTTTAGTTTTATTATTTTTACAGATTTTTAAACCATCGAAATAACATGCAGGAAGGGGTGTAAGTTCTGTTATTTTATGTGGAGTTCTGTGTTTTCTGGACGAATGAACTTGACGTCCATATCGACTGCCATTTAGTTTATCTAAACGACAACATCGACCGCCATTGATTTCTTGTAAACGACAATGTTTTGGACGTCTACTATATGTTAACGGTGCTATGTGCCGCCGTCTACTGATATTAATGACAGGATATGTGGACGTTGACTTTGTGTAAACGCCACATATTTGGCCGTTGAGTTTATCAGTGCTGTAAATATCTGAAATCTGATTATATTTACTTAACTGTGATTCATACATGTATGAAATTTTGGCCAGATTATATTTTGTGTGTTTTAGTGCTGTTATACTATGGACAGGACATTACAAAGATGAATAGGCTATGTGTATATATGTATGGTTGTTCCCTTGGATTTTTAATTGAATTAGCAAAAGAAATATGAAAAGATGCAAACATGATCCATGTTGTATTGTTGAAATTGAAGACTGTACTACTGTTAGTTGGAGCTACAGACCTATTGTATTCGATTCTTGCATATAAATTGCATGATTTAATCACTGTTATATCATGTTAAGTAGTTCAAATTTACGAAGAATAATCAGGAAAAAAATGTTTACAGAACTCAGAAAATTATGAAATTTTGCATGTGCATGGTATGATCTGAATCAGATTTACTGTCAAAATTTCAGATTTTTAGATCATTGTGCATACTGTTATGATTTTCTGAATGGAAAAATGCATATAGAATTCAATAAACAAGACATTGTATATACATGATGGATTTTGATAAAAGTAGTACCATGAGAGGTTTCTGTTATACAGTAGAGTTTAATTTCAGAATTGAGAAAGGCATGATATGTGATATTTCATTATCATCTTGATAAATTATGCATGAATGTATGAAAGAGCATGATAGAATTGTATGAAAATGTAAATTTCATGATTGTATACATTAATGCATCTGAAATGAATTGGCCAATAAGACATTGCTATGATAGAGATAACTACAAGGAACTACACCATGGAATGCCCCTATGGTAATGGTTCACCTACATGAAATGACCTACATGAATCCGTGGGCAACAGATTGAAATCCTGGAGGTAGACATGTTCTACTGGTTAAGGTGGGAAGGACTTTTCCCGGTATTGCGCAATAACCTAGACTTCATCAATGCTTTGCCTAGGTGATAAGTGAATGACTATATGCTACATGATCTCTATTAATAGTGTGGGCTATGTCTTGGCAACTATATGAACTACATGATAAATGACTACATGATCTACATGTTACATGCCATATGAACTACATGTCACTTGCTATATGAACTACATGCTACATGTTAAATTGATTTCTTGCTACATGATGAATTATTACATGTTACATGATATAGATTAAAAGAACTTGAAATTGTTTACATGTTACATGACATTGAACATATACCATGAGAATTAGATTACATGCTATGCCATAGGAACATGTTTAGATCAATTGTTATATTATGAGATGTAAGCTATATGTTATATGAATTGTTTTATTTCCATGATAATTAACCATGCTTTATAAAGAATGATTGCCAAATGACTTAGAAAATGTGGATAGGAAGAGCTATATGATATCAAGGATATGAAAGATATATGTTATCATGTTTTAAACCTAATATATATTATATGTTGAATTGGCTTTCATGTGACTTGCTGGGTCTTTTAGACTCATACTTGATTAACATTTCAGGAGAGACAGAGGATACCCAGGAGTTAGTGCACACTAACTCGGAGCGTGAGGACGTGGAGGCTTAGTGCTTTGCTTGAGAGTGTTAGAGTGATCATGTATGTGAGGAAAATATGTACCTTTTATTTTATGCATTTGGACTTGTGGATTGTAATAAATTTGGACTATTGCTATCTTTCCTTTATGTTTTAGACATAGTATTTGAATATGATGTTGATTGAAAAATTTGGTTCCATATTCCGTTGCATCTTGTTGGAATTAAATTGTTATTTATGTATGTCTCAATCTGTACCGTCTATTGTTGGATATGTTCCACTGTAATACCTCTATTGGATCCAATGTGAGTTGGAATAACTGTACTGAGTCTAAGAGGGGCGTTACAGAGATTGGTATCAGAGAATTCCAGGTTGAGCATGTACATATAAACACTGTGTTCATATTCTTAAGTCTGCGTAAAGAGATAGTCCAAGTTTTATGTAGAATAATAGGTTATTATAATAGATGCTTGTTTTGCAGAATATGGCTACCCATGGACGTAGAGGAGCGGGCCCGACCCAGGGTGATGAGTCAGCGGGAGGTTCGCAGGCTCCAGCTCAGTAGGCGCAGGACCAGACAGGCGTACCTTTGCCACCCCCACCACCACCTATGGATTATGGAGCATTAATGCAAGGACTGGTGCACGCGATGCAGACTCAGGCACAGACGACAGCTGCTTTGCAAGCGCAAGTGCAGGCTCCGGTTAGTAGATAGGAAGTGTTATCCAAGGTGTTGAATGGAAGAATTTATCTAAGAACTTGATTTGGATGTAAGCGCAGGCACCTGCTCACGAGGCAGGCTTTGGAGGTGTGTCGATGATGGAACGGTTCAGAAGGATGACCCCACCTTTCTTTAAGGGGGAGGGTGATCCCATCTTGGTGGAGAGTTGGCTTCAGGAGACGGAGAAGATCTTTCATGCTGTCCGATGTGCCGAAGAGGAGAGAGTGACTTTAGCTACTTATATGCTGCAAGTACGGAATAGTTTTAAAAGGGTTATGTATGTTGTTTGTGGTGCACCCTTAGACGTATCTACCTTCTTTTTCCGGAGCATGCCGATGTGTGGTGGTCGTCAGTACTATGCACATAGTTCGAAGATGGAGCTATGGAGGTTGCATGGGCTGAGTTTGTTCGACTGTTCAGGGCAAAGTATATTCCAGAGCATGTGCAGGATCGCATGGAGCAGGAGTTTCTGACATTGACACAAGGGTCAATGAGTGTGCTTGAGTATGAGGCGAGATTTGTGGAGCTGTCAAAGTATGTGCCCCAAATTGTGGCAGATGAGCGGAGGAAAGTGAAGAAGTTCATCATGGGATTAAAGCCGTCCCTGAGGACTAGGCTGGTAGCTTTTGGGCATCGATCTATAGAGGAGGCTTTGTCAACGGAATGCATGCAGGAAGCCGAGATGGAAGTGTACCTGGAGGAGAAGAGGGCTTCTTTGAAGAGGCATGGATCAGCATTTCAATGGCAGGATAAGAAGAAGATGGCACCAGCATTTTAGCATAGAGCAGTGGTACCAGCGAGAGTGGCTGCACCGATGCAGGGCGGAGACAAAACTGCAGAAAATCATTTGTGTACTCAGTATGGGAAGCGTCATGGAGGAGAGGTCTGTTGGGTTACTTCTGGTAGATGCTTGAGGTGTGGTGACAAGAACCACAAGATCCGAGATTGTCCGAAGATGGCGCAGTGAACTGCAGCGGCAGCGGCACCAGCAGCAGCTAGACCGGCACAGAGAGCAACAGGGAGACCGAGGGCTCAGGCTAGAGTGTTCACTTTGGCGAGAGATGAGGTAGAGTTGGCGGATCACATCACGGAAGGTACAGTTTTGATTAGGGGAATGCATGCTCCAGTTTTGTTTGATAGTGGTGCTACACATAGCTTTATTTCCGAGAGGTTTGCAAAGGTTTTGATGAAGGAGAGTGGTTTGGTTCCAGAAGTGTTGGAGGTTCCCTTGTCTGTTCATGCTCCAGCTGGGACTATGATGACTGGGCAGTGTTTTGCTTCTCTTCATGTGAATATTGAAGAGCGAGTTTTGCCCGGTAGCTTTTATCTGTTGAGGATGAAGGACTACAATGCTATCTTGGACTTAGACTGGCTCGGGGAGCATTATGCCCTTATGGATTGCAGGAGAAAGATTATAATTTTCTGGATTCCTGGTGAGGAGGAGTTTGTTCATCCCTTACCCAAGAACATGTCGGGTAAGTTCGTAATTTCGACCCTGAAGGCAGCCCGGATGTTGAGCAAGGGTTGTGATGGCTTTCTTGTTAGTGTGGTGGTATCCAAAGATTCAAAGAAGGTCTTGTCCATGGAGGATATTGATATTGTCCGGGATTTCAGTGATGTCTTTCCCGAGGATTTGTCTGGTTTGCCCCCTGCAACGGAGATCGAGTTTGGTATTGAGTTGGTACCTGGCACAACACCTATTTCTATTGCTCCTTATCGTATGGCACCAGCGGAATTGGCGGAATTGCGGAAGCAACTGCAGGAATTGCTTGATAAGGGTTTTATTCGACCGAGTGAATCACCTTGGGAAGCACCTGTACTCTTTGTGAAGAAGAAGGACGGGTCGACGAGGCTGTGTATTGACTACTGCAAGCTCAATCAGGTGACTATTAAGAATAAGTATCCTTTACCTCGTATTGATGACTTGTTTGACCAGTTGCGTGGAGCTTCGGTGTTTTCTAAGATCGATCTTCGTTCTGGCTATCATCAACTCCGAATCAAGCAAGAGGATGCTTCTAAAACGGCTTTTAGGATGAGATATGGTCATTATGAGTTCCTTGTCTTGCCATTTGGTTTAACAAATGCTCCAGTAGTTTTCATGGATTTGATGAACATGGTCTTTCGGCAGTATCTTGATTCTTTTGTGGTGGTTTTCATTGATGATGTGCTGATCTACTCACCTGATGAGGAGACTCATAGGGAGCATTTGATGATTGTGCTGGAAGTCTTGAAGGAGCATAAGTTGTATGCCAAATTCAGTAAGTGCAACTTCTGGATGAAGGAGGTCCATTTCTTGGGGCATGTCATCTCTGGAAATGGATTGTCTGTGGATCCGGCTAAGGTGGAAGTTGTCCTTGACTGGGAGACACCAAGATCATCTGCTGACATCAGGAGTTTCCTTGGCTTGGCTGGCTATTATAGAAGATTCATTGAGGGTTTCTCTTCTATTGCGGCTACCTTGACAAGGCTGACTAGGAAAGGAGTTAAGTTCGAATGGTCAAAGGCTTGTGAAAGGAGTTTCCAGGAGCTGAAGACTCGATTGACCTCAGCGCCAGTGCTTGTGTTACCCAATGGTGTGGATTCTTTCTCTATCTACACAGATGCTTCGAAGATTGAGCTTGGCTGTGTTCTTATGCAGGGAGGTAGAGTTGTAGCATATGCTTCTAGGCAACTCAAGGAACATGAACGCAATTACCCAACTCATGATTTGGAACTGGCGGCAGTGGTCTTTGCTTTTAAGATTTGGAGGCACTATCTGTATGGAGTCAGATTTGAGCTTTTCTCAGACCACAAGAGTCTCAAATATCTGTTCTCTTAGAAGGAGTTGAATCTGAGGCAGTGGAGGTGGATTGAGTTTATGAAGGATTATGATTTTGAGCTTTCTTACCACCCAGGGAATGCCAATGTAGTGGCGGATGCTTTGAGCAGGAAGAGGCAAATGATGCAGCAAGACTGGAAGATGTTGGAAGATGCTTCAGGATCTTTGGCTGTTCTAGAGCCGCAGTTGTGCAGCATGTTCGTAGCTCAGTTGACCCTTAGATCTTCTGTTCATGATAGGGTTCTTGCTTTTCAAAAAGATGACCCACTATTGTAGGAGTTGGTTGGAAAGGCTGGCATTATTAGAGATGAAGACGGTGTGATTCGTCTGAATCATAGGGTGTGTGTCCCTAATGATGTGGATCTGCGGAAGGAGATTCTAGAAGAAGCACATAGATCGCAGTTCTCTATTCACCCAGGTAGTGGAAAGATGTATAAGGATCTACAGCATTCATTCTGGTGGTCTGGCATGGAGCGGGATGTTGCGGATGTTGTGGCAAAATGCTTGATATGTCAACAGGTGAAGGCATAATGTCAACGACCTTTAGGTTTGATGCAGAAGCTGGATATTCCTCAGTGGAAGTGGGAGCAAGTGACTATGGATTTTGTGACTGGATTTCCTAGATCGGCTAGAGGGAATGACTCTATATGGGTAAATGTGGATAGATTCTCGAAGAGTGCTCATTTTCTAGCTATGAAGAAGAAGCAGTCCGTAGAGAGCTTGGCTAGATTGTATTTTGATGGTGTTGTGAAGCTGCATGAGATTCCGAAGTCGATTATCTCAAATCGTGATCCGAGATTTACTTCTAGATTTTGGCAGAGTTTGCAGCAAGCTTTCGGCAGCCAATTGAAGTTGAGTACAACATTTCATCCACAAACGAATGGACAATCCGAGAGGACTATTCAGACGTTGGAGGATATGCTTAGGGCTTGTGTTCTGGACCGAAGAGGAGATTGGGAACGCCACCTAGCTCTTATGGAATTTGCATATAACAATAGTTTCCATTCGAGTATAGGTATGGCGCCATTTGAGGCCTTGTATGGGAGACCTTGTAGATCCCCGTTGTGTTGGGAGGAAGCAGGAGATCGGCATCTGGTTGGACCAGAAGTAGTGCAGGAAACCTCAGCGAAGATCCAGTTGATTGTGCAGAGACTGAAGGCAGCTCAAGATCATCAAAAGAGTTATGCGGATACGAGAAGGAAAGACTTGGATTTTGAGGTAGGAGACCATGTTTTTCCCAAGGTATCGCCAACCAGGGGTATGGTGAGATTTGGAAAGAGAGGCATGCTGAATCTGAGGTTTATTGGTCCCTTTGAGATATTGAAGAAGATGGGTAATGTGGCATACCAACTAGCTTTGCCACCATCCTTGGCAGCAGTGCACCCAGTTTTCCATGTATCCATGTTGAGAAGGTATGTTCGAGATCCGACTCATGTGATTAGTTATGAGCCATTGTAGTTTCAGCCAGATTTATCCTATGCAAAGCAGCCTGTAGAGATTCTGGATCGGAAGGTGCAAGAGTTGAGATCGAAGTCTATTCCTTTTGTGAAAGTCTTAAGGAGGAATTTCTCACGTGAAGAAGCAACTTGGGAGCTTGAAGAAAGGATGAAGAAGCAATATCCATCCTTGTTTGGTGAGTATTCTAACTCATACTTCGAGGACGAAGATTATTTTAAGGGGGAGAGGGTGTAGTGCCCTAGACTTTTATTGAATTATATGATGCAATTGTGTATGTATTTAGTTGTATGTTGATCTGTGTTGAACTTGGCGACAACATCCATTGACGTTGACTACAGTTAGCGGCATGATCCATTGCCGTCTACTATCTGTTAATGACATTGTAGTGTGTCGTTTATTATTTTCTAGAATATTTAGTTTTTCGGGCAAGTATGTTGACGACTAAATCGATTGACGTCTACATCATGCTGACGGCAACTTAGGTTGACGTTAACCTGACTTGCCTATTTTTGATTTTAATATTCCGGGGGAGAGAAATAGGCCGTTTCCAAAAGCATTTAATGGGTAGATTCATGTGTTTCTGATCCAATGGCTAGGATTAAGTTTGGGCTAGGCATAGAGATCTTTATAAGATCCGGTGTTGGCCTTTGGAAGGGATTTTCACAATGTTTTTGGAAAAGAGAAAGAAGGGCCAAGAGAAGGGTTCCAGAGCTTTGCTCAGGTGATCTGAAGAGTGCTGGACCAAGAAGAATCATCAAGCACCGAGGTTAGAAGCTTCTCCAAGTGGGGGAGCTGTGCTAGAAGAAGTTTCTGAGCGATTGAAGTCGTGGAGGAGGACTGCCTTACTGCCAAGGCGGGCTTCTTCGAATCTATATTCGTCACTCCAGAAGGAGGGTTAGAGGTAAGTGACATGGGGGATCGGTTTAGGATAGTTTAATCTTTAGTTTTATTATTTTTACAGATTTTTAAACCATCGAAATAACATGCGGGAAGGGGTGTAAGTTCTGTTATTTTATATGGAGTTTTGTGTTTTCTAGACGAATGAACTTGACGTCCATATCGACTGCTGTTTAGTTTATGTAAAAGATAACATCGACCACTGTTGATTTCTTGTAAACGACAACGTTTTGGACGTCTACTATATGTTAACGGCGCTATGTGCCGCCGTTATGACACCCCAAATTTTTATTCTTTTTATATGGTGAGAGGATATTCACTTGTTGTGTGCATAGCATGTGTAATTCATTGTGCCTACTATAAATTTTATATTTGTCTTGAGCATATTCATGCACATATATATATATATATATATATATATATATGATAATCCATGTGGAGATGAGCAATTAGCTAAATCGAGGTGTATTATGAATACTAAGAATCTCAGACTTAGAATACTTGAATAATATTATGCATGTACTATCTAAATATTGAAGAATATCCTATACAACCTATTTCATGGATATTGTGTGAGAGTGTATGAAGTGCATATGTGTATGTATGTATGTATGTATGTATGTTATCTTATGCATGTGATAATTGTATGCCTAATTCTACATACGTAACACCTTGGTATACTTATGTATGCATGTGTATATTTAGTTGTAAACGTTGTTCATTTGCATGGTGTAGTTAATGTGTACATTGTACTTTGTACATTGCATGTACATATAGAGTGCAAGTATGGTAGGTGTATTTAGTAGTGTATATTGTAATTCTATACTCCTCATGAATAACATGCATGCATTTTTTTATGATATTTAGGTGAGAATAGGCAATTAGCCAAATTGTGCATATTGTGTATATTAAGAACTCCATGCATATAGTACTTAAGTAATGTTGTGCAAATTTAATCTAATTACCGGTGCGCGTGTTATATCTATCTATTTCATGCATAATGTACGTAAGTATGTTACATCCGTGTGTATATACTATATATATGTGTCAAATCAAGTGTGTACATGCAAGAACTATTTTGTTGAATAGATTATTCCTAACTAACTTAAATCATATTGCCTCCTAATGATTTTGAAGCCCTCGCAATTCTTGTCATTTTATCTTGCCGCGTGTTGATTCACGCTTATGTAAAACATCATGTACGCGTAAGTAGATATCTACGTACGTATTAGCTAGTTGTATTTATGTATGCATGTGTATAATTATATGGTAAATATGGTTTGAATGCATGGTGTGATAGTGTGTATATTATGTTACATACATTGTATGTATATATGTATAAGTTGAACATGATTCCTGCATGTTTTTATGTTCTGGCCGAAGAAGTGTCTTGGCGTCAACATGGATGGACGTCCATGAGATGTCAGCGTCCATATCGATGGACGCCAACCCTAATGTAGCCGTCCATGGATGTGGACGTCTAGCTCTCTGACCTGCATGCGTTGCAGACCCCAAAATTTCGGGGGCAAGCAAGCCCAGCCATTGGGGAGATGTCCCCAACGGCTATCAGGCCATCCCATCACCCCTCCGGTTATCCCAAACCCATTCTCCTATAAACAAACCCTTCTTGCAATCCCAAAACCCTCTCTTGACTCTTTGCAAGGAGAAGAAGAGAAACCCTAAGCCTGTGAGAAAACCTGAGCTTTGAGAGCTCAGATCCGGCGATTTGGAGCTTCATTCGGCGATCTACAACGACTAGAAGCTAGCTTGGACGTAGGAGGAGGCTTCCCCAACCTCGGACTGGAAGCTACAACACCACAGAAGACGGAGTGAAGGAGTTTTGGAGGCTTCTTGGGACTGCCCAAGGAGAGCTTCATCACCCATTTTCACCCCTTTGGAGATTTTATAAGAGGCAAGTAAACCCTAGACCTTAAGCTTGTGCATGTCCCCTAAGTCCTAGGAAATTTTGTGGGTTTTTATCATGTCCTGGATCCTCCTTTTCACCCTGTATTTGGAGTTCGGTCTGTGCTCTTGCACAGACAGGAACTTGGCGTCAATGCCTTGCTGCCAAGATCTCCAATATGCGTCCAGCGATCTTGCCGTCCAACTCCTTGAACGGCCAGACACTGCCGCTAAGTTCTTCAGTGCAGAACAGTAAACTGTTCTGCCTTAAATAAGTATTTCCGGACTTTGACGCATGAGGATATAGTGTAATTTTTATATGTTATGTAAAATAGCTAATGTGATGTGTGTGAAAATTTCTGTGTTTTTCTGTGGATGGTATAAATTATTGGATTTATTGAAATATATGTTGGGGAAAATGGATTATGCATAATTACCTACTGTCTACATGATTTATGAGGAATTAAATGCCCTAGAATTTTCTATCCCATGTGTATATGTGTCAGTTCATACCTTGCAAATTTGAGAAATTGTTCATGTTCATATGATTTACTGTAATTACTGCAATGGAAATAAAAAGTATGTGTAGGATTCTAAAAAATCTACATTAAATTGTATGTTGTGCAATAAATCCAGGGAAAATTTCTATAACAATGTGTATGATAGATTCAGATATGTGAATGTCAAATCTGAGATTCATGTTATGTTCCATGACAAATTGAATTATGAATGGCATGCAACTGAATGTTTTAATTTCTGTAAATGCAATATGACTCATAAAAATCTGGACATTTGCATGTGTGGTCATAAACCTATAATCAGCATGTGGTTAAATTTTCAGGCTGTTTGGACAACTGTAGAATGCAATATGAAACTTCCATGCAAAAATATGTGAATAATGCATGCTATTGTGAAAATGATTTGAAATGCGCGTGCAACCTGATTTATGTAACTTATTGAATGTGTAATCTCTGTCATCTGTAGTACCATGTTAGGGTTAACTGAGACATGTGGAATTTATAGATGTAACATATAAAATGATTCAACAGAATAAGTAAAACATGTGAATAATGTGTGAAAATGCGATAAAGTGAATGTAATGTGTAATAATTGGGCCGCAATGACACTGCTACCCTAGGGGCCTCGAGAGTTGTACATAGAAAAGTCCCTATGGAAAACTCTATGTGAGAAAAGTTCATCCTAAAGGCATTAGGGAAATCCCGGAGGTGGACAAGTACCACTGGATAGGGTGAAGAGGGCTTCTCCCGGTCTGCGCAGTTACCAAGGTTCACCACTGTATTGCCTAGGTGGTGGGTATGTGATTAAGAGTTGTGTTATGTGTTATGCGTTGTGTTATGCGATGAGTTATGAGAATGAGATATTTGTTAAGTGTCCTCTACTGGTAGTTAGGACTATGTGTCATGGCAATTTGTTTAAGTAATAAAATATGAATAAAGAGTGAAATGATATGTGAATGTGACACATGGTAAGTGCAAATGATGTGATATGTGATAAGCGAAAACAAGAGTAAATGATATGATAATTTTGTGAAAGGAGATGTGAGGAAGAGTTAATGCAAATGAGAGTGTGCTTGCATGTGAGAACTAGTTTATTAGCATGCTACGTTTATGTTTTCCATATGACAATATCTAAATTGAAATGCCATGCTTAGTATCATAACATGTAGATTACAATTCATCATGTAATGGTGTATGTGAGTAAACTTAGACAACTATGTTATTTATGCAACACCAAAATATGAACATGTAGACTTGTCGAAGGGTTAAGATAAAATGTGACTAATTATAGATCCATGTAATTGAATGTAATGCATATAAGAACAGCAAGCAAAGTGTGATTATGTACATGATAGATGCATGAATAATATTTGGATCCCATGCTAGTTGAAATGCTCGATTAGTATAAAGTTTCATGGTTGAGTGCTTATTGTTGTTAAATGGTTTTACCATGTTTTAACCTTCAATTCATGCTATAAAAATGTGAAGTTATGTGCATGTGATTTTATTATGTTAAAACAGCAAGTAAATTGTTTAATTAGATACAAAAGTGCACGTGAAAAGAAAGTAGTCATCATGCTAGCTTGTTCTTTTCCCTTATGCTCAAATTTATGTTTTAGTGATAGAGATATCTATGGAATGTAAAAGAATGTGTGGATGTATCATGCTACATGTTAGGTGTATGAAATATGTACATGTGTATGATGTAATGCTCATGATTTAGAATAGAAATATGATAGACTAAAGCATGCTCATGTGAATATAATATGTGTTGCTAGTCAAGAGTAAGGACCATGTGTACCTTTGTGATTTGATGATAGTGTGCATCTCTTTAATGTTAATGGCTCAGAATGAGTGTGACATGTTTAAGTTAAGTCTTTGGTTTGCTTGCTGAGTCTTTGGACTCACTCTTGCTTCAGCGTACAGGTTGACAGGTATCGCGTACTAGAAGGAAGCTTAGTGAGGATCGCCTTTTTGAAGACTATTTTGTGGAGCCGCTACTAGTTGTACTTTTCTTTTCTCATAATATGAAAGGAATTTTTGTATGAACAATATTTGGACGATGTAGTTCTTTATCTTGTACTAATGTGGACATTGTCTTTCTAGTTCGCTATTTAGATTGTGGAATGTGTATTGGTGATGGATTACAAGTTGAGTTCTTCATTTTATTCCGCTGTATTCTATTGCTATCCAAGTACATATCAACCTATCGACTAGTGTTGGGTACATGTCCCACTGTGACGACGCCCTTTATGCCGATGGGGATTGGTATAATCGTACCGGTATGAAGAGGGTGGTTAGAGAGATTGGTATCAGAGCGCAAGGTTGAGACTGTACATGGATAGACCATCACCGTCACAATATTGCAAAGTCTTCATAGGGAATTGTCCATATATGTAGAATTTACTAATAATAGATGGAAAATAGTAAGGAGAATAGTTAGAATATAGTAACCTAGGTTCTAACTGAGCTACTTATTTTGCAGACCATGACTGGACGTGGTAGACGTAGTGCTCAGTCTAGGAGGTATGAGCAAAACCGCAAGTTGAAGAATTTCGTGAAAGGGCTTAAACCCTCAGTGAGAGCTAAGCTTCTGGAGCTTGATTCTTATACCTTGGAAGAAATTCTAGGTGTGGCAACCAAGAAAGAAAGTAGAGTGGGACCTCTCCAAGAGGGGGAGGCAACTTCAAAGGAGGATGTGACCAAGCCATTCCAAAGGCAAGATAAGAAGAAGGAGAAACTCATGGAAAGTCAGCAATCGACTGTGACCTCAATTAGCGAGAAACCTGAGTGCATCTAGTGCGGGAAGCGTCATGGCGGGAATGCGTGTTGGAGAAAGGAAGGAAAGTGTCTTAAATGCGGTAGCAAGGAGCATCGGCTTAAGGACTGTCCGAATCTGAAGACAAAGTTCGCTCTATGAGGTGTTTCATCGATGGCAATAAAGGAGCAAGGAGTAGCTGGTGATGACCTCGGCGACGTCACCACAGGTACTCGATACGATCTTCGAGGACGAAGATCTTTTTCTAGAGGGGGAGAGTATGACACCCCAAATTTTTATTCTTTTTATATGGTGAGAGGATATTCACTTGTTGTGTGCATAGCATGTGTAATTCATTGTGCCTACTATAAATTTTATATTTCTCTTGAGCATATGCATGCACATATATATATATATGTGATAATTCATGTGGAGATGAGCAATTAGCTAAATCGAGGTGTATTATGAATACTAGGAATCTCAGACTTAGAATACTTGAATAATATTATGCATGTACTATCTAAATATTGAAGAATATCTTATACTACCTATTTCATGGATATTGTGTGAGAGTGTATGAAGTGCATATGTGTATGTATGTATGTATGTTATCTTATGCATGTGATAATTGTATGCCTAATTCTACATACGTAACACCTTGGTATACTTATGTATGCATGTGTATATTTAGTTGTAAACGTTGTTCATTTGCATGGTGTAGTTAATGTGTACATTGTACTTTGTACATTGCATGTACATATAGAGTGCAAGTATGGTAGGTGTATTTAGTAGTGTATATTGTAATTCTATACTCCTCATGAATAACATGCATGCATTTTTTTATGACATTTAGGTGAGAATAGGCAATTAGCCAAATAGTGCATATTAAGAACTCCATGCATATATTACTTAAGTAATGTTGTGCAAGTTTAATCTAATTACCGGTGCGCGTGTTATATCTATCTATTTCATGCATAATGTACGTAAGTATGTTACATCCGTGTGTGTATACTATATATATGTGTCAAATCAAGAGTGTACATGCAAGAACTATTTTGTTGAATAGATTATTCCTAACTAACTTAATTCATATTGCCTCCTAATGATTTTGAAGCCCTCGCAATTCTTGTCATTTTATTTTCCCGCGTGTTGAGTCACGCTTATGTAAAACATCATGTACGCGTAAGTAGATATCTACGTACGTATTAGCTAGTTGTATTTATGTATGCATGTGTATAATTATATGGTAAATATGGTTTGAATGCATGGTGTGATAGTGTGTATACTATGTTACATACATTGTATGTATATATGTATAAGTTGAACATGATTCCTGCATGTTTTTATGTTCTGGCCGAAGAAGTGTCTTGGCGTCAACATGGATGGACGTCCATGAGATGTCAGCGTCCATATCGATGGACGCCAACCCTAATGTAGCCGTCCATGGATGTGGACATCTAGCTCTCTGACCTGCATGCGTTGCAGACCCCGAAATTCCGGGGGCAAGCAAGCCCAGCCATTGGGGAGATGTCCCCAATGGCTATCAGGCCATCCCATCACCCTTCCGGTTATCCCAAACCATTTCTCCTATAAACAAACCCTTCTTGCAACCCCAAAACCCTCTCTTGACTCTTTGCAAGGAGAAGAAGAGAAGCCCTAAGCCTGTGAGAAAACTTGAGCTTTGAGAGCTCAGATCCGGCGATTTGGAGCTTCATCCGGCGATCTACAACGACTAAAAGCTAGCTTGGACGTAGGAGGAGGCTTCCCCAACCTCGGACTGGAAGCTACAACACCACAGAAGACGGAGTGAAGGAGTTTTGGAGGCTTCTTGGGACTGCCCAAAAAGAGCTTCATCACCCATTTTCACCCCTTTGGAGATTTTATAAGAGGCAAGTAAACCCTAGACCTTAAGCTTGTGCATGTCCCCTAAGTCCTAGGAAATTTTGTGGGTTTTTATCGTGTCCTGGATCCTCCTTTTCACCCTGTATTTGGAGTTCGGTCTGTGCTCTTGCACAGACAGAAACTTGGCGTCAATGCCTTGCCGCCAAGATCTCCAGTATGCGTCTAGCGATCTTGCCATCCAACTCCTTGAACGGCCAGACACTGCCGCTAAGTTCTTCAGTGCAGAACAGTAAACTGTTCTGCCTTAAATAAGTATTTTCCAGACTTTGACGCATGATGATATAGTGTAATTTTTATATGTTATGTAAAATAGCTAATGTGATGTGTGTGGAAATTTCTGTGTTTTTCTGTGGATGGTATAAATTATTGGATTTATTGAAATATATGTTGGGGAAAATGGATTATGCATAATTACCTACTGTCTACATGATTTCTGAGGAATTAAATGCCATAGATTTTCTATCCCATGTGTATATGTGTCAGTTCATACCCTGCAAATTTGAGAAATTGTTCATGTTCATATGATTTACTGTAATTACTGAAATGGAAATAAAAAGTATGTGTAGGATTCTAAAAAATCTACAGTAAATTGTATGTTGTGCAATAAATCCAGGGAAAATTTCTATAACAATGTGTATGATAGATTCAGATATGTGAATGTCAAATCTGAGATTCATGTTATGTTCCATGACAAATTGAATTATGAATGACATGCAACTGAATGTTTTAATTTCTGTAAATGCAATATGACTCATAAAAATCTGGACATTTGCATGTGTGGTCATAAACCTATAATCAGCATGTGGTTAAATTTTCAGGCTGTTTGGACAACTGTAGAATGCAATATGAAACTTCCATGCAAAAATATGTGAATAATGCATGCTATTGTGAAAATGATTTGAAATGCGCGTGCAACCTGATTTATGTAACTTATTGAATGTGTAATCTCTGTCATCTGTAGTACCATGTTAGGGTTAACTGAGACATGTGGAATTTATGGATGTAACATATAAAATGATACAACAGAATAAGTAAAACATGTGAATAATGTGTGAAAATGCGATAAAGTGAATGTAATGTGTAATAATTGGGCCGCAATGACATTGCTACCCTAGGGGCCTCGAGAGTTGTACATAGAAAAGTCCCTATGGAAAACTCTATGTGAGAAAAGTTCATCCTAAAGGCATTAGGGAAATCCCGGAGGTGGACAAGTACCACTGGATAGGGTGGAGAGGGCTTCTCCCGGTCTGCGCAGTTACCAAGGTTCACCACTGTATTGCCTAGGTGGTGGGTATGTGATTAAGAGTTGTGTTATGTGTTATGCGTTGTGTTATGCGATGAGTTATGAGAATGAGATATTTGTTAAGTGTCCTCTACTGGTAGTTAGGACTATGTGTCATGGCAATTTGTTTAAGTAATAAAATATGAATAAAGAGTGAAATGATATGTGAATGTGGCACATGGTAAGTGCAAATGATGTGATATGTGATAAGCGAAAACAAGAGTAAATGATATGATAATTTTGTGAAAGGAGATGTGAGGAAGAGTTAATGCAAATGAGAGTGTGCTTGCATGTGAGAACTAGTTTATTAGCATGCTACGTTTATGTTTTCCATATGACAATATCTAAATTGAAATGCCATGCTTAGTATCATAACATGTAGATTACAATTCATCATGTAATGGTGTATGTGAGTAAACTTAGATAACTATGTTATTTATGCAACACCAAAATATGAACATGTAGACTTGTCGAAGGGTTAAGATAAAATGTGACTAATTATAGATCCATGTAATTGAATGTAATGCATATAAGAACAGCAAGCAAAGTGTGATTATGTACATGATAGATGCATGAATAATATTTGGATCCCATGCTAGTTGAAATGCTCGATTAGTATAAAGTTTCATGGTTGAGTGCTTATTGTTGCTAAATGGTTTTACCATGTTTTAACCTTCAATTCATGCTATAAAAATGTGAAGTTATGTGCATGTGATTTTATTATGTTAAAATAGCAAGTAAATTGTTTAATTAGATACAAAAGTGCACGTGAAAAGAAAGTAGTCATCATGCTAGCTTGTTCTTTTCCCTTATGCTCAAATTTATGTTTTAGTGATAGAGATATCTATGGAATGAAAAAGAATGTGTGGATGAATCATGCTACATGTTAGGTGTATGAAATATGTACATGTGTATGATGTAATGCTCATGATTTAGAATAGAAATATGATAGACTAAAGCATGCTCATGTGAATATAATATGTGTTGCTAGTTAAGAGCAAGGACCATGTGTACCTTTGTGATTTGATGATAGTGTGCATCTCTTTAATGTTAATGGCTCAGAATGAGTGTGACATGTTTAAGTTAAGTCTTTGGTTTGCTTGCTGAGTCTTTGGACTCACTCTTGCTTCGGCATACAGGTTGATAGGTATCACGTACTAGAAGGAAGCTTAGTGAGGATCGCCTTTTTGAAGACTATTTTGTGGAGCCGCTACTAGTTGTACTTTTCTTTTCTCATAATATGAAAGGAATTTTTGTATGGACAATATTTGGACGATGTAGTTCTTTATCTTGTACTAATGTGGACATTGTCTTTCTAGTTCGCTATTTAGATTGTGGAATGTGTGTTGGTGATGGATTACAAGTTGAGTTCTTCATTTTATTCCGCTGTATTCTATTGCTATCCAAGTACATATCAACCTATCGACTAGTGTTGGGTACATGTCCCACTGTGACGACGCCCTTTATGCCGATGGGGATTGGTATAATCATACCGGTATGATGAGGGTCGTTACAGCCGTCTACTGATATTAACGACATAATATGTGGACGTTGACTCTGTGCAAACGCCACATATTTAGCCATTGAGTTTATCAATGCTGTAAAATTTTGAAATCTAATTATATTTACTTAACTGTGATTCATACATGTATGAAATTTTGGCCAGGTTATATTTTGTGTGTTTCAGTGCTGTTATACTATGGACAGGACATTACAAAGATCAATAGGCTATGTGTATATGTGTATGGTTGCTCCCTTGGATTTTTAATTGAATTAGCAAAAGAAATATGAAAAGATGCAAACATGATCCATGTTGTATTGTTGAAATTGAAGACTGTACTACTATTAGTTGGAGCTACAGACCTACTTTATTCGATTCTTGTATATAAATTGCATGACTTAATCACCGTTAAATCATGTTAAGTAGTTCAGATTTATGAAGAATAATCACAAAAAAATGTTTAAAGAACTCAGAAAATTATGAAATTTTGCATGTGCATGGTATGATATGAGTCAGATTTATTGTCAAAATTTTGAGATTTTTAGATCACTGTGCATACAGTTATGATTTTCTGAATGGAAAAATGCATATAGAATTCAATAAACATGACATTATATATACATGATGGATTTTGATAAAAATAGTACCATGATAGGTTTCTGTTATACAGTAGAGTTTAATTTCAGAACTGAGAAAAACATGCTATGTGATATTTCATTATCATCTTGGTAAATTATGCATGAATGTATGAAAGAGCATGATAGAATTGTATGAAAATGTAAATTGCATGATTGTATACATTAATGCATCTGAAATGAATTGGCCAATAAGACATTGCTATGATAGAGATAACTACAAGGAACTACACCATGGAATGCCCCTATGGTAATAGTTCACCTACATGAAATGACCTACATGAATCCGTAGGCAACGGATTGAAATCCTAGAGATAGACATGTTCTACTGGTTAAAGTGGGAAGGACTTTACCCGGTATTGCACAATAACCTAGACTTCATCACTGCTTTGCCTAGGTGATAAGTGAATGACTATATGCTACATGATCTCTATTAATAGTGTGGGCTATGTCTTGGCAACTATATGAACTACATGATAAATGACTACATGATCTACATGTTACATGCCATATGAACTACATGTCACTTGTTATATGAACTACATGCTACATGTTAAATTGATTTCTTGCTACATGATGAATTATTACATGTTACATGATATAGATTAAAAGGACTTGAAATTGTTTACATGTTACATGACATTGAACATATACCATGAGAATTAAATTACATGCTATGCCATAGGAACATGTTTAGATCAATTATTATATTATGAGATGTAAGCTATATGTTAT
This sequence comes from Colocasia esculenta, assembly GCA_014218235.1. Taxonomy (NCBI): domain Eukaryota; kingdom Viridiplantae; phylum Streptophyta; class Magnoliopsida; order Alismatales; family Araceae; genus Colocasia; species Colocasia esculenta. The sequence goes on from CM024753.1 coordinate 79,383,364, forward strand.
ATGAATTGTTTTATTTCCATGATAATTAACCATGCTTTATAAAGAATGATTGCCAAATGACTTAGAAAATGTGGATAGGAAGAGCTATATGATATCAAGGATATGAAAGATATATGTTATCGTGTTTTAAACCTAATATATATTATATCTTGAACTGACTTTCATGTGACTTGCTGGGTCTTTTAGACTCACACTTGATTAACATTTCAGGAGAGACAGAGGATACCCAGGAGTTAGTGCACACTAACTCGGAGCGTGAGGACGTGGAGGCTTAGTGCTTTGCTTGAGAGTGTTAGAGTGATCATGTATGTGAGGAAAATATGTACCTTTTATTTTATGCATTTGGACTTGTGGATTGTAATAAATTTAGACTATTGCTATCTTTCCTTTATGTTTTAGACATAGTATTTGAATATGATGTTCATTGAAAAATTTGGTTCCATATTCCGTTGCATCTTTTTGGAATTAAATTGTCATTTATGTATGTCTCAATTTGTACCGTCTATTGTTGGATATGTTCCACTGTAATACCTCTATTGGATCCAATGTGAGTTGGAATAACTGTACTGGGTCTAAGAGGGGCATTACACGGGCTGCCGTGCGTGAGGCCAGTGTGCGTGAGGAGCCTGGCGCCTGGAAGATTCGATGGAGCCTATATAAGGACCCCAAGGTCGTCAGAGGCAGGGGGCTGCGGGGATTGGGATCGAGGGCTTCTTCCTCTCTTCTATAAGCGTCTGGTGAGGACGATCCAGGAGGGCTTCTTCTTTTCTTCTGTGGGAGGTTCTATATCCTCTTCTTCTCTTCTGAAGGGGAATAGTGAGGAGAATCCAGCGTTAGAGAGATTAGTGGCATCTGGTGCGTCTGAGGAGTTCTGGATGTGTGCACTGCGGAGAAGGCACAGGGTGACCAATAACACCCCATTTTCTTGGCTCGTTCTGGGGCTGTTCGACGTTTGGGAGGGTAACTGCGTCCAGAGGGCTTCCGGACATCTACAGAGTCTAGATCCAGAGTTGAGTTTGTGAAGTCCATGTTCCTATTATAGAAGAGGTTGGAGTTGATTTCGTGAAGATTTCTGAGTCTTTCTGGTTTTGTTTTCGAGTCATTAATGTTGTTCTTATTCCTGTTCTTTAGTAATAGCATGAGGATTCCGATTTAGCAACAATAAACTCATGTTCTTATTTTCTGTCTGATCCTTGAGCTGTGAGGGTAGTGATTCGGTGTTTGTGGAGAGCTACTATTACTGATTGTTCATCCCCTGAGCTGTAGGGGTAAATTGGTTTGATAATTTTCTTTTGAGATTCTTGTTATGTCATCTTTTTATCTTCGTGAGTTCCAGATCATTTCAGAATTAGAGGTGCATCCGTGTGTTTCTAGTTCAGATTTCTGTCTACTTGTTTGATCCCTCAATTGTGAGGGTACAGTGATACCAATTTTCTTTTATTTTTAATTCTTCTTGTTCTTTCATTATGTTTGACCTGTCAAGTTGTGAGGGATTTGATTGGTGCTATTTACATAATTAATTCTAATGCAGTGTTATCTTGGTGAATAAGTGTCTATTAGAGTTGTTCCAAAAAGCAGTTTCTTAAGTCGATCTTTATTCAGCCTCTCTGTGGATATGACCTTCTCTCACCACTTTTATTAGTTCATCTTTGCGATTTTAAATCTGTGAGACAGTTTAGAGAAGGTGAGCATCTTGATTTGTCCAAAGGACTCTAGACAACAAAAGTGTACAGTCAACAATGTTGCGTTCAGCCTCCTTGTTCTGCTGGAAGATATTAAATAGAACGGTGTCTGTAGATGGCAGAATATCTGAAAGTGGAGTACCTATGGTGTCAAGATGCAATTGCTGTACCTACCCCGAGTTTAAGGATCTTTACCATATCTTCATCAACAACGATATTGCTAAGAAAATGTGGAAGTGGTTCCTTCCTTTGATCAGTAACAAAGTTCATCTTCATACCCACATTACTGCAAGGATTTGAAGTTTTATTCAGAAAACGAATGCTAGCTCTCGTTTTGGTTTTATATCCATCTACTGTTTGGTTCTTATGCTATGGGAACTTTGGAAATGTAGATGTTTGGCTAGATATGAGAATAAAAAAATTTGGGCTGGTGATATCATCAGGAACATCAAGATTCACATCCGGTTCTCTCTTACCAAGTCCACTTTCAATATTACTCCTACACAGGCTGAAGAACATATCCTACACAATTATGGTTTTAATCCTAATACCAGTCCCAAGCAGCTAAAGCTTGTTCGCTGGATACCTCCCATTGCAGATTTCTGCTTAAATGTTGATGGAGCATCCAAAGGTAATCCTGGGATTTGTGGAGGAGGAGGGTGTATCCGGGATAACCATGGAAAGGTTCTTCTTGCTTTTGCTAATTTCTATGGGGACGGTAATAGCATTATTGCAGAAACTCGGGTGCTCTGTGATGGTCTTCGTCTGGCACATTTCTTGGGGGTCCGCCTATCCGCTGTCTACTCTGATTCCCTATCTCTTGTTAAGTCGCTTCAGCAGAGGACTTGCATCACTTGTCACATATACAGATGGTGGCGAGATGTGAGGGACTTGCTGCATGATGATTTCAGAATCATTTCTCACGTTTTCCAAGAGGCTAACCAGGTGGCAGATCAGCTTGCAAACCATGCTATTTCATCAATGCGCAATGAGGTTTTTTGGGGCATGCGTAGTCTTCCTCATTCTTGTGAGGGACCTTTACTTATTGACAGATCTGGTCTTATGAATGTTAGACTGGTCTGATGGGGGTATGCCCCCTTTCTTCTGTATCTTCGTCTTCATATATATTATTTTGGCCCAGATGTTCTCGCTAGTGGAGTGGGACCATTCTCCCCCTCTGGGGGAGGGTGCACTCTCTTGGCTGAGACTCTGATATATATATATATATATATATATATATATATATATAAGTTAAGGAAACCAAGGCAAACATTCTGGTCTCCGATATGAGCTGTTTCGGATGAAGTCAGAAGAAACAATTTTTGAGATGTTTGCAAGGTTTACCGCCATAACGAATGGCTTAAAGGCTCTTGGGAAAGACTACTCAAGTTCTGAATTAGTCAGAAACATTCTCAGGTCACTGACTCTGGCTTGGCACACCAAGGCAACTGTTATTGAGGATTCTAAAAACATGGCAACTCTCTCACTTGAGGAGTTAATTGGATATATGATGACATACGAGCTTAACATTAAGAGAAAGGAGGCTGAAGTCAAAAGGGGGAAAGGAATTGCCCTCAAGACTGCATCACTCCGTTAGGAAAGCAGCACTGATGAAGATAGTTATGTGGACGGAGAAGAGGAGGTGTTAGCAATGCTAACCAAGAAGATGCGAAACTTCCTCCATAAAAGGAAGTCATTCCAGAGCAATTCAAAGAAGCCAGTCAGAAGATCCTTCCCACAAAAAGGTGAGAGTAGGAAAGAGAAGGAAGTTATCTGCTATGAATGCAAGAAACTGGGGCACATGCAAGGTGAGTGCTCTGAACTACAGAAAAATTCAAGAAAGGCAAGTTCAGGAAGACTAAAGCAATGGTGGCTACCTGGAGCGACGAGGACTCATATACTTCCTCTACTGATTCTGAAGAACATTCAGAAAATCTGTGTCTCATGGCTTATGGCAAGGAAGTTGAAGAGGTAAATGACGAAACTGAAAACTTTTCTTCAAAACAATGGGAATTAGTCTATACTTCTTTGTTTGAAAAATTCAAGAAAGTGAAATCTGAAAACAAAATGCTAAAAAATAAGATTGAATCCATTCTTCACAATGAAATACCGTGTTCAGCATGCATAGCATTGAAGAGTGAATCTGAAATCTTGAAAGAATCTCACGATGCCTTACTTGCTAAGGTTTCCCTATATGAAGAGAAAATTGAATGCATGAATAGTGAGAACGACAATGAGAAAAATGTTCAATTTGAGAAAGAAAATTCTGAACTTAAAACTGAAATTGCCAAATTGCAAACTAAGCTGAGCACCTTTAAAAAAGAAGTGACTAAACAAAAGGGTGCTGTTTCTAGACTAATGAAGGGAAAACAAAATTTAGACGAGCTCCTCTCAATTCCCATGAATTTTCAGAGAAAGGGACTAACACCAGTGGACCCAATAGAATTTGGGTATCGAAATCCAATTAGAATTTGTTTTTGTCCTTGCAAGTATGTCTTGGAGCCGAGAGCGACAAATGGTATATGGACAACTGTTGTTCAAGACATATGAGTGGAGACAAAACAAAATTCTCAGAGCTTCAGCTGAAAGAAGGAGGTAAGGTAACTTTTGGAGGTAAGGACAAATGTAAGATCATTGTAACAGGTAAGATTGGAAACTGCACAGGTAAGATTGGAAACTGCATTGAAAATATACTTCTTGTCCAAGGCTTAAACCATAATCTTTTGAGCATAAGCCTTATGTGATAAAGAGGTACAAAATTATTTTTGAAAAATCTCATTGTGCTATAATGGACAAGAATTCCAATGAAGTAAAATTCCTAGGTCAAAGAGTAAATAATCTTTATACTATTGATTTGGACCTAATGGAATCTCAAAATATCTATTTCTTGGCTAATGATCATGAGAATGCATGGCTATGGCACTGTCGCTTCGGTCATGCTAGTTTTGGAGTAATCTCCAAACTATCTAGAATGGACCTTGTAAGTGGCTTGCCTAAAATGAAATTTGAAAACGATAAGGTCTGTGAAGCATGTGCTAAAGGAAAATAGATAAGAATTTCTTTCAAAAATAAAAATATTGTGAGTAGCACACGCCCACTTGAACCCATTTATCTAAATTTATTTGGCCCAACCAGAACATCTAGTTTAGCTGGGAAATCATATGGATTTGTAATTGTTGATGATTTCTCACGCTTTACATGGGTATTATTTTTGGCCAATAAAAATGATGCCTTAATGGAGTTTCAAATGTGGTGTAGAAAAGTGCAGCATGACAAAAGATTTGTCATCACCATAATACAAAGTGATCACAGAGGAGAATTTGGAAATTTAGAATTCAAGTCCTTCTATGATGAATAAGGATTTTCTCATCAATTCTCATCACCAAGGACACCGGAGCAGAACAGTGTGGTTGAAAGGAAGACCTAGGTAGAGATGGGATGAACTATGTTGAGAGAAAACGGTCTTCCACTGTACTTCTGGGCTAAAGCGGTAAACACTGCGTGCTACATCATCAACCATGCTATGGTAAGACCAATACCTAAGAAAACCCCATATGAGCTTTTCAAAGGTAAGAAACCCAATATCTCCCATTTAAGATCTTTTGGATGTACTTGTTATATCTTGAATAATGGTAAGATAAGTTTAAGAAAATTTGATGAGAAAAGTGGCAAAGGAATTTTCCTCAGTTATGCCATAAACTCAAGAGATTATCATGTATTCAATAAACAAACTCTTGTAGTTGACGAAACTCCACATGTCATTTTTGATGAATCTAACTTGAAGCTAACATTAGAGAACTTGTCTAATAATGATGCAAGAAATAAAAGCAACAATCAAGGAAATTCTTCCCAAGAAGAAGCAAAATCAAGTGAAGATGTACTTGATCCGTCAGATACTATGGAGAAAACTAAAGACCCACCACTTGAAGAACTTCAAGAAAATTCATCGGAGGACCCTGAACTTCCAAAGGAATGTAGATTCATGAAAGACCATACTCTGAGCAATGTAATTGGAAATCTTGAAGACAATTTGAGGACAAGATCCTCACTGAGGCAAGTGGTAGATCAGGACTTAAATGCTTTTATTTCTCAAGTAGAGCCTAATAATGTGGACGAGGCACTGGCATATGAATCATGGATAACGACTATGCACGATGAGCTGCACCAATTCCGTAGGAATGAGTTGTAGTCTCTAGTGCCTTGTCCTAAGGACCATCCACTGATTGGAACCCTTTGGGTTTTCAAAAATAAATTAGATGAATCCAAAATGGTAGTTAGAAACAAGGTGCAACTTTTAGCCAAAGGGTATAGCCAGAAAATGGGCATTGATTTCAATGACTCATTCGCACCAGTGGCCAGGCTGGAAGCTGTCCACATTCTTCTCTCTTATGTGTCCTCATTAAATTTCAAATTATACCAAATGGATGTAAAATATATATTTTTGAATGGATACATTAAAGAGGATGTGTATGTAGAGCAACCCCCGGGTTCTTAGGATGTCAATAAGCCTCATTATATTTACAAGCTTCAAAAGGCATTGTATGGGTTGACGCAAGCTCCACAGCATGGTATGAAATGTTAAGTAATTTCTTACTGCATAAGAATTACAAAAGAGGTAAGGCAGGCCAAACACTGTTCACTAAAAACTCTGGTAAAGATATCATTGTGGTTCAAGTTTATGTTGATGATATCATATTTGGGTCAACTAACTCCATCTTATGTAAATAATTGTAGATCTCAAGCAAGGGGAGTTCGAAATGAGCTTAATGGGTGAGTTAAATTTCGTTCTTGGTCTGCAGGTCAAACAACTAAAGGAAGGTTTGTTCATATGTCAATCCAAATATACCATCGAACTACTCAAGAAGTACAGGTTTGAAAACTCTAAATCGTTCCCCACCCCAATATCATCATCAATTAATGGAAAGCGATGAAAAAGGTAAACCCATGGACCCTACCTTATATAGAGGCATGATCGGATTTTTATTGTATCTTGCTACTTCTAGACCAAACATCCAGTTTAGCGTCAGTCTTTGTCATTGGACACTAATTTTGCTAACTTTACTTTACTGTACCAAGAGTTTTAGCCCAAACATGATCACTACTAGATCGCGACAGGACGACACTCGCGTTCACCTTTGTGGTTGCGACTTGTCGGGGCGTCGCGATATGAACGCGACCAGGGCCTCTATCACGATCACAGTCGAGGGTTACTATTTGCATGAAAACGTTAATGTTTGTATTCGTTTTTGTTTAACCGATGCATGGCATGGTCAACCGATGTGTGTGGAAATGGTTAGCGGTGCTTTGGCACTTGTTGTGCTCCTTGGGAGTGAGGTTCATATGGTGAGCGGTAGGCTCACGTGGTTATGAGTGTGTGAAGGTTTCAGTAACCCGTGTGTGTTCACGTGGTTTGCGTAGCGTGCATGAGTTTCCGTGTGCGTGGCAGGTAGTGTTACGCCTTCCGTGGTTACCTCTTTAGTTGGGAGCCCCAGGTTCCGAGGTGAGCCAGGCACGTGGGTGTGCTCGGGGTTTGTCCCGGTATAGTGGTACCGTCAGAGTCTTGTCGTCTTCCTGGACACCCTCGCTCTCAAGGAGAGTTGTCGTCGACTGAGGGAAAGACGACAGAGACAACGATGTGTGAGAGTTTGTTGTTTAGTCACTTGTAGCGCGCTCGTAGTTGGGGGGACAGACACCAGTAGATGTACTGGACCCCAGCTAGTCCTGTTTCCAGTGCCTCACTTTAGGGAGTTTAGGCTAGAGTCCCTAAAGGTGTCAGGCATGGGTCTGCGGGGTGGGTGACCTGCAGGTGTGGTGGTTTGGTTGGTCTCCACAGTTCTTGTTTGGTTTAGTGGAGCGGCAGCTGGACCTTTCGTCCGTGGCTGCGAGGCTGAGAGGTAGACCTGTGTGTTTGTCCGGGTCGGTTGCTGGTGTCGCGAGCCAGGCTGCGCGACCCAAGTTTGGCATTTACCTACTTTAGCTCGTACACCTGTTTGGGTTTTCCGTTTATTTATTTAAACTACGTTCGAGGACAACAAGCGGTAAGTAAGTTACAACTTAATATCCTGCTTAAACAATTCTATAAATTGCTATAGCGTAGCTTCCTGCTTAGTTACTTGAGTTGTGGTTTGCTCAGTTTCTTTGGGGGAGTTTCCCTACTGTGCCAGTGACTAGCGAGGCTCACCCCCTACTCCTTTCAAGTGAGGGAGGGCAGGAGGCTTTCCAACAGTCTTCTAGTTCCGGGCTGCACCGTAGCGGAGCAGGGTCTGCGCCACCAACATCAGTGTAATTTTTTCTCTTTGTGCACCTCGGGGTATGCCCCAGGTTTTGTTGTACTGGTTTATGGTTTTAGTTGAGAAACTGGCTATGTAAATCTCATGTGAATATTTGTGGAATGAAAAGTTTACTTCTGTTTAGTTGTTTCCTTTATATTTCTACGGACATGTGTGAATGATATCCCTTGCGAAGCTTCGACTTGTTCGTGGGAGGCGGAGTCGCGTCAGGCTCGTTATCAGGATAACGAGTTTGAACGATGTGGTCCGTCACAGTTGGTATCAGAGCATAGTACGTATAAATGTTAAGGAACAGGAAATTTACATAGCCTATTCTTTACTTAAACCCACTGCTGGTAGTTGACCCTGGGTTTTTGTGTTGATATTTGTTGTGTTGTGTGGTTTGGAAATTGTTGTGCAGGATCAGAAATGGCAGATCAGAGAGATTGGGGAGGAGGTGGTGATGATCCGGAGGATCCTACTCAGAGGATGATTGAGCGGATATGGGAAAGTCTTACGGAGATCCGTATGAGGATGGATCAGCCAACACCCGCACATCCAACGGTACCAGTTGTTGAGGAGGCAGTGCCAGCAGCCCCAGTTTTACCCCCAGTAGGAGTTGAGGTACCTCCTGAAGTACCTATGCACCCTGCAGTACCAGCGAGGCTAGCTATGGCAGAGGAGTCCACAGCCCTTGTGGAGAGGTTTCTAAGGTTACAACCCCCTACCTACTCAGGTGGCCCTAACCCAGATACTGCAGAGTATTGGATACATGAGATCGAGAGGGTATTTGTGACTATGAGGTGTCCGCAGGAGGACAGAGTCATTCTTGCTATTTATCAGTTGAGGGGATTTGCTCAGGAATGGTGGAGGCTCAAGTTGCAGACTGTTTTTACAGGAAGGACAGAAGATGGGATTACTTGGGCAGAGTTTTTGACAGTCTTCAATGACACGTTCTTTCCACTACAGATCCAGCAAGCAAAGAGGGAGCAATTTAGAACTTTGCAGCAAGGGAGATTGTCTGTGCTGGAGTATCAGATGAGATTTATGGCATTGAGTAGATATGCCCCTTATGTGGTGACCGATAATGCAATAATGGTGGAGTATTTTATTAGGGGTTTGAGGTCCGAGTTGCAGGATGCAGTAGCTCCACTAATGTGCAGAACAGTAGAGGAGGCGGCACAGCGGGTAGCCGTGTTGGAGAGGACTTTGCAGGCTAGGCAGAGTCAGTCTCAGGCTGGAGGTTTAGGCAGCTTTTGACTTCCCCAACAGTCGCAGGGCATCAACAAAGGAAAGGCACCCTCAGGAGCATCATCGTCTGGGATAGCAAAGTGGGGCAAACATATCAAGAAATTCTTCCAAGGAGGAGGACGAGGCAGAGGCAGGCAACCGGGTTTCCAGCAGAGTGGTTTTCAGCAGGGGCGTGGCTACAGGCCACCGGTTCCAGAGGAGTCCAGCAAAGTACCGCAGGTCAGCCTACAACTTTTCGAGAGGTCATATGTTATGCTTGTGGTCAGCCAGGACATTATGCCAGGGATTGTCCGTCTCGAGGATATGGTTATGGTAGAGGGACAGAGTAGCAGCAGCAGCAGACATATCAACCGTCAGCAGAGAGAGGCAAAGGAACCCCTTATCAGAGAGGAGGTCGAGGTTGGGTGATGGCAATCACCAGAGCGCAGGCAGAAGCATCAAATCTCATTGAAGGTATATTACCGATCTTTGATTTCTCAGCTAGAATATTAATTGATCCAGGTGCTTCTCATTCATTTATTTCTAAAGATTTCTTGGATAGTCTGGCTCATCCCATAGAAGAAAGGCAGTGTGAATTGGTGGTTGAGGTTCCTACCGGTGATTTTATGCTTACTTCCTGTTACTTAGATGAGGTTCCAATTATGATTCATGGGAATCAGTTGCCGGCAAAGTTGTATGCTTTGTCTTTGAAGGAGTATGATTTGATTCTGGGTATGGATTGGTTAGAGGCTTATGGTGCTTTGGTAGATTGTAGAAAGAAGAGGGTCAGGTTTTGTAGACCAGATGGAATAGCTTTTGAATTTCAAGGTATGCCCTTCTATTCTTCTAAGTTTATCATTTCTGCGCTCAGGGCTAGAAGGTTAATTAATGCAGGATGTGTAGCGTATCTTGCTTCTGTGAGTCTAGATGAGTCAAATAAATCTGTAGAATTTGTGCCAGTGGTTAGAGAATTTATAGATATATTCCCAGAAGATTTGCCGGGGCTAGCGCCGCACAGAGAGGTAGATTTCACTATTGAGTTAGAGCCAGGTAGTATGCCGATATCGAAGGCACCGTACAGGTTGGCACCAGCAGAATTAAAAGAATTGAAGAAGCAGTTGCAGGAGCTATTAGAGAAAGGTTTCATCAGCCCAAGTCACTCACCGTGGGGTGCGCCAGTGCTGTTTGTTAGAAAGAAGGATGGTAGTTTGAGGATGTGTATAAATTATCGGCAGTTGAATAAAGTTACCATTAAGAACAAGTATCCACTACCAAGAATAGATGATTTGTTTGACGAGCTTCAGTCAGCAAAGGTGTTCTCTAAGATTGATTTGAGATCAAGATATCATCAGTTGAGAATTAAGGAGAAAGACATTGAAAAGTCAGCTTTCAGGACTAGGTATGGACATTATGAATTTGTAGTAATGCCATTTGGGTTGACAAATGCGCCAGCAACATTTATGAACTTGATGAATAGAATATTTCATCCATATCTGGATCGGTTTATAGTAGTTTTTATCGATGATATCTTGATATATTCAACATCAGATGAGGAACATGCAGCCCATTTAAGAATCACGTTGCAGGCATTGAGAGAGCATCAGTTATATGCTAAGTTCAGTAAGTGTGAATTCTGGCTAAAAGAGATACAGTTTTTAGGTCATGTGATTTCTGGTGAAGGAGTTGCAGTGGATCTAGCAAAAGTGGAAGTAGTATTGAAGTGGGCAGAGCCAAGAACAGTGCTAGAAATTAGAAGCTTTTTAGGTCTTGCAAGTTATTATAGAAGATTTATTCAAGATTTCTCTAAAATAGCAGCCCCAATGACCAAGTTGACCAGGAAGGGAGTTCCTTTTGTATGGTCTTCCGAGTGTAGGCACAGCTTTGCTGAATTGAAAAAGAGGCTTACTACAGCACCGATATTAGAAATTCCTTCAGGTAGTGGTGGTTTTGTGTTATATACAGATGCATCCAGAAGAGGATTAGGGGAAGTATTGATGCAGCATGGAAAAGTGGTTGCTTATGCTTCCAGGCAATTAAAGAAACATGAAGAGAATTATCCGACTCATGACTTGGAGTTGGCAGCGGTATTATTTGCTTTGAAAATTTGGCGGCATTATTTATATGGAGAAAGATTTGAAATATTTACGGATCATAAAAGCTTAAAATATATATTCTCACAGAAAGATTTGAATTTAAGGCAACGCAGATGGATGGAATATTTGAAAGATTATGACTTCAGTTTGGGATACCATCCGGGTAAAGCAAATGTTGTGGCAGATGCATTAAGAAGGAAAGCTGTTATGAATCGACTTATGATCAGAGAATGGAAATTATACGAAGAGATAGCCGATAATTCTTTGTCTATACCGAATAGTCAGCAGAGAGCAGTGTTGGCGAACAGTGCAGTTGAACCTTCCCTTTACAGACAGATAGCTGAAGCCCAGAAAGCAGATGAGAACTTGGCAGATATTTTAAGAATGGAAAAGATAACTTTGGGCCATGATAATGTAGTCAGATTGAAAGGCCGAGTGTATGTTCCAGCTGATGCAGGAATCAGACATAAAGTGCTAGAGGAAGCCCACAGGTCAAGATATACTATTCATCCAGGCAGTACTAAGATGTACCAGGGTATGAAGGGTCTTTTCTGGTGGCCAAACATGAAAAGAGAAATTGCAGAATTTATAGCAAGATGTGCCGTCTATCAGCAAGTAAAAGCAGAACATCAGCGACCAGGAGGGTTGTTGCAACCTTTGCCCATACCACAATGGAAATGGGATGATATAGCTATGGATTTTATAGTGGGTTTGCCCAGCTTAACAGGTCACAATGGCATTTGGGTTTTTGTTGATAGACTGACTAAAGTTTGCAGATTGTTACCAGTTAATATGTCATGGTCAGTGGACAGGCTAGCCAAATTATATGTAGAAAGAATAATACCATTGCATGGAATTCCAGTTACCATTGTTTCAGATCGAGATCCAAGATTCACCTCAGGTTTTTGGAGAAGTTTGCAGAGGGTCATTGGCACTGAGTTAAGATACAGTTCAGCATATCATCCACAGACATATGGATAGACAGAAAGGACCATCCAGACAATAAAAGACATGTTGAGAGCCTGTTGCTTGGTTTGGGGAAGAATATGGGAACGTCATTTGAGTATGGTTGAATTTGCATATAATAACAGTTATCAAGCAAGTATCGGAATGGCACCCTATGAGGCATTATATGGCAGACCATGCAGGACACCACTGAATTGGCATGAGGTAGGAGAGAGGCAGGTTTTGGGTCCGGAGTTAATCAGACAATGTGCAGAAACAATTAAGTTTATTAAAGAAAAGTTGCAGATAGCACAGAGTCGACAGAAGAGTTATGCTGACAACAGACGCAGACCATTGCAATTTGAAGTGGGGGATTATGTATTTTTGAAGGTTTCTCCTACTAAAGGTGTGTTTAGATTCAGAAAGCGAAGCAAGTTGAGCCCCAGATATGTAGGTACGTTCTAGATAATAGAAAGATTGGGCGAGGCAGCTTACATGTTAGATCTGCCAGCAAATTTTGCAGATGTTCATAATGTGTTCCATGTTTCCATGCTCAGAAAGTACATTGAAGATCCATCCCAAGTGATTAGTTACCAGAGGAGTGAATTGAAGCCAGACATGACTATGCTAGAATATCCTGTACAGATTACAAGCCGCAGAACCTAAAAGCTCAGAAATAAGAACATTGATTTGGTGAAAGTCAGATGGGAAAACAGGTAAGGCGGTGAGGATACTTGGGAACTAGCAGAGGAAATGATGAAGACGTATCCATATTTGTTTGAGTAAGCTTTTAATTCTTTTAGGTGATAGTACCCTGTTAATTTTAAAAGAAAATTTTTGATGTCGAGTTTCGCTTTAAATTTCAAGGATGAAATTTCTTTTAGGTGATAGTAATGTAGCATATCGACTGTTCGGATCGTCTTATATCCGTTGTGGTGGCCAGTGTGTGGCCCACATTGTGAGTAGCAGGTGCTTTCACAGGTTTTCGGAGCGTTGTGGGCCGACTGGTTGGCCCAAAGCGCAGGTTTGTTCTCTGTCCCTGAACACAACAGAGGGGCGCGTCGCGTTCTCATCGCGAAACCCGGGGATGTCGCATTCTAGTTGCCGCTATTTTGGCTCGTCGTCTGCATCCGCGCCGCATGTCGCGCGCGGGGTGGGCGTGCTGACGTCGACAGGCGGATCACGACGAGCAGCCGCGTCGCGACCTGGTCGCGACGTAGTGATACGTCACGTTCCCAACCGAGCTGCGTTTTTAAGAAACCCTGGCAGAACAGAGCTTTCAGAAGCTTTGCTCGGCCAGGGGAGGTTTTGCTCGTGGGTTTCTGGGTGATTTGAGCTCGTAGGCCTCGATTGATCGTGCTCTCGCCGCGAGGATCGCAGGTGGAGTGGGAGAAATGCCAGGTTATCGCCCGTTTTCATATTCTTCGTCAAAGTAGGGAGATTCTACCCTTTTCTCCGTGGATTTCGTGGGTGTGAGGTGTGTGTTGTGTTTACAGCTTTAAGAACCATAGATATCATGCTAGGACATCACAAAGAGCATGAAAAATGGATTGGAAACCATGTTTGGCAGGGTTTTTAGGGTTTTCTGGCGAAGGGGACCCGGTTAGGGTTTTTTGCCTGCGAAGGCGACGGTCTCCCCTGTCGCGACTAGATCGCGACAGGACGACACGTCGCGTTCACCTTTGTGGTTACGACTTGTCGGGGCGTCGCGATATGAACGCGACCAGGGCCTCTGTCGCGATCACAACCGAGGGTTACTATTTGCATGAAAACGTTAATGTTTGTATTCTTTTTTGTTTAACCGATGCATGGCATGGTCAACCGATGTGTGTGGAAATGGTTAGCGGTGCTTTGGCACTTGTTGTGCTTCTTGGGAGTGAGGTTCATATGGTGAGAGGTAGGCTCACGTGGTTATGAGTGTGTGAAGGTTTCAGTAACCCGTGTGTGTTCACGTGGTTTGCGTAGCGTGCACAAGTTTCTGTGTGCGTGGTAGGTAGTATTACGCCTTCCGTGGTTACCTCTTTAGTTAGGAGCCCCAAGTTCCGATGTGAGCCAGGCACGTGGGTGTGCTCTGGGTTTGTCCCGGTACAGTGGTACCATCAGGGTCTTGTCGTCTTCCTAGACACCCTCGCTCTCGAGGAGAGTTGTCGTCCGACTGAGGGAAAGACGGTAGGGACAGCGACTTGTGAGAGTTTGTTGTTTAGTCGCTTGTAGCACGCTCGTAGTTGGGGGGACGGACACCAGTAGACGTATTGAACCCCAGCTAGTCCTGTTTCCAGTGCCTCACTTTAGGGAGTTTAGGCTAGAGTCCCTAAAGGTGTCAGGCATGGGCCTGCGGGGTGGGTGATCTGCAGGTGTGGTGGTTTGGTTGGTCTCCACAGTTCTTGTTTGGTTCAGTGGAGCGGCAACTGGATCTTTCGTCCGTGGCTGCGAGGCTGAGAGGTAGACCTGTGTGTTTGTCCGGGTCGATTGCTGGTGTCGCGAGCCAGGCTGCGCGACCCGAGTTTGGCATTTACCTATTTTAGCTCGTACACCTGTTTGGGTTTTCCGTTTATTTATTTAAACTACGTTTGAGGACAGCAAGCGGTAAGTAAGTTACAGCTTTAATATCCTGCTTAAACAATTCTATAAATTGCTATAGCATAGCTTCCTACTTAGTTACTTGAGTTGTGGTTTGCTCGGTTTCTTTGGAGGAGTTTCCCTACTGAGCCAGTGACTAGAAGGCTCACCCCCCTACTCCTTTCAGGTGAGGGAGAGCAGGAGGCTTCCCAACCGTCTTCTAGTTCCGGGCCGTACCGTAGCGGAGCAGGGTCTGCGCCACCACCAGCAGTGTAATTTTCTCTCTTTGTGCACCTCGAGGTATGCCCCAAGTTTTGTTGTATGGTTTATGGTTTTAGTTGAGAAACTGGCTATGTAAATCTCATGTGAATATTTGTGGAATGAAAAGTTTACTTCTGTTCAGTTGTTTCCTTTATATTTCTACGGACATGTGTGAATGATATCCCTTGCAAAGCTTCGGCTCGTTCGGAGGAGGCGGAGTCGCGTCAGGCTCGTTATCAGGATAACGGGTTTGAACGATGTGGTCCGTCACACCCCGCTCCGTCGCGTTTTGGGAGCCACAGGCTAAAAGCCTTGGCCGGCTCTCCATTCCCCTCTTTTGGCATTCCTCCCCTTTCCTTCTTCCCTCAAAGGAGAAGAGGTTTCCCCTCTCATCTTCTCCAGCGTTTCGGCTCGTGGTGGCGTCGACGGCTTGTGCAGAGCGTGGAGCGGCATCGTGGGAGCGAGGAGGAGGCGGCCGTGCGTGGAGAAGGCCTCCTTTGGAGGTTTCAGTCTTCAAAAGATGTAGGGATTCTTGTGCCCTTTCCAATCCGAGTGATTGGAAGTTCCTTTGTTTTGAATGCATGTTTTAAATGCTTTCCCCATGATCCCCTCCCTGTGGTTGTGTATTTGTAGCGTATGGGGGACCCCGGGATAGAGCATCCTGGCGGTCGGCCTTCCAGCTGATTGTTGGGTTGAGTGTGTCTTGGAACTTCCTAAAGTTGCAATTTAATGATATCCAATGAACATCACTCATACCTTGATTTTGATGATGACATAATGTGATTTTGATGATGACATATTGTGACATGTTGTGATTTTGATGATGATATGTTGAACATGTTATACATTTTATACATATCACAATAATGCTTAAACAACATGTTTTTGATGTTTAATATCTCATATTTTAATGATAATATCTTGTACTAATGGTTTATGTGTTAAAATTTCAGGTTCACACATTTGTGTCTTGGTAGTGTCTACACTAACTCAAAGCAGGTCGACACTAGTCCCAGATTCCAGAAGACCCAGTTGCCAGAAATGGGACAGCAAGTCGACACTAGCTTAGGGCAGGTCGACACTAGCTCAGGGTAGGTCGACACTAGACCCAGTTTCCAGCAGACTAGTTTGTAGAAATGGGACAGCAGGTCGACACTAGCTCAGGGCAGGTCGACACTAGCTCAGGGCAGGTCGACACTAGCTCAGGGCAGGTCGACACTAGACCCAGTTTCCAGCAGACTAGTTTGCAGAAATGGGACAGCAGGTCGACACTGGTTCAGAGCAGGTCGACACACTCCGGCTGAAAGTCAAAAACGTGAATTTTTCTGTACACGTGGATGGTTGAGATTTAGGGGATTTGACCTAGGGTTCCGTGCCCATGCACCCCAAAGCACTTTATGGACATATGGGGCTATAAATACCCATGTTCCTTGTACCCCAAAGGCAAGAGAGCCCATACACTTCCTGAAGAACCTTTTTGGCGGCTGAAAGGGGCTTTCCAGATCTGTCTCCATCTCCAGAAGCTACAAGCCATCCTTTCAAGAGGAAGGACAAGGGAATCAAGGGGAATCCCTGGAGAGAAGCTTGCTGTGCAAGGCAAAGGAGCAGATCCAATTGAAGAGGCGCAGGAGAAGAAGGATTTCTGGCATTTCAGATGCCATCAAAGCAGAGCATCGCCATTTGAGGAGAATCTCCATCGATTTCCATCAAGGCTCCTCAATTGAAGCGTCTGCAAGGCCTCTTCATCGAAGATCTTTCTACATCCATTTCCCTCATCTCAGCGTTTGTTCTTCCTTATTTCGTCTGTGATATTTGTGCATGAAGTTCTACACAAATTTCTGTGTACGAATCTATCTTGAATCAGATCATTGCTAGAGGATCTGATCTCTTTTGTGTTTGATCTATCTTTTGTACTCTGAGCCGTCGTGCTCAGGTTTGTGAGTCGTCGCACTCACTGTGTGGTTGAGCCGTCGTGCTCAATTTGGAGTCGTCGTACTCCGGTTGTTGTTTGAGCCGTCGTGCTCAATTTGGAGTCGTCGTGCTCCAGGTGTTTCTTGAGTCGTCGTGCTCAAGGGTGTTTGGAGTCGTCGTGCTCCTGTGTAAGTTGTACTCAAGGTTTTTGAGTAGTGTGGCCTCACTGTGTGAGGGGTGGACGTAGGAGTCACTGGAGGTGATTTCCGAACCACCTAAAAATCCTTTGTGCATTGGTTTGAATTGTGGTTTGCCTTTGTATCTCGCTAGATGCATGCATAGGGATTTCGTTCACACTACTAATTGATTTGCTCACACACCCAAATCACACTTCAGATCAGTAAATTTTTTGGGTGTTTTGATCTCTATTAGAAGTAATTTTTTAATTGCTTAAGCTTCCGCGTTAATTGGCATTAGATCTATTCAACCCCCCTTCTAGATCTGATCCTTCCACCCATCCGATCCCCAACACTGATGTTGTGACATCAGAGAAGGCGTCGCCCCGGTCGGACGCGACCTTATCGCGGCACGGGTGGCCGTCGCGATAAGGGTCGCATCGCGACCTGGTTGGCTGTCGCGACAATTGTTGTCGCGGCAGGCTGCCCCGTCGCGACAAGCAGTTGTCGCGACGCGTGGGCCCGTCGTGACTCAGTCGTTGTCGCGGTTGCTCTGCCCATCGTGATGTTATTGCGACGGCCCAGGAGGGCGCGACAATATCTGAGTCGCCTTGTGTTTTTCCTTGGCCTGTTTGGCGTGTCGGCTTGTGCCCAGGGCAGCATTTGCCCTTCGAACCTTCTGGTAGGGAACGCGACAGGTTGGCTCGCTGCGTTCAGTGACCGAAGGTGACACCTTTGTGGCCGTGTCCTAGCGGTGTCTCTAGGGGGCTCGCGTCTGTCTAATAATAGATGGTCTGGTCGCCGATCGATTATTAGAAGACCCTTGGTTTCTGTGCTGTTTGGTGGTGCTCCGGTTTCTCGGGCCGTGCCGTGTGTGCCGGCGTTGGCCGACGGCCCTTCTGGAGGTTGTTCCCGGAAAAGGTGCCGTGCGAGCCTGTGCCTGCTGGGCTTGTCTTGGTTACAAGCCAGCTGTGCCATTTCTATTGGTGGTTGCCACGCCAGTTCTCTGTTCGCCCGGTGCTAGGCACTTGAGGGCTTGTCCGCGAGACAGGTTGTTACCGTTACCTGGGACCCCCATCCTCGCGCGCCTGTATCAGAGGGAGCTTCTCCGGGCGGCGGGCGTGCTCGAGTTGCGGACTCAGAGCGGTAGGGGAAAATGGTGGGGACAGTGGCTTTTGTCATTTGTAGAGCTCTCTTAGCTGGGTCTGGTCTCCGAGGTTGTTGTGGCGCTCTTTCGGTGCATACCAGCTAGTCCTTCTCACAGCCTCGTTCTGCATTGGTTCCAGAGCCACGTAGGGAGGTCAGGCATGGGGCCGCAGCTCGGCCGGGCTATTGTAGTTTGTGGTTGTGTTCTTGGCTATGGCTCGCTAGCCTCACTCTACCGGGGAGGTTGTAGGCGGGAGTCGGCGGCCGGCGTGCTGGAGGAGTGGACTATGTGTCCTCCTCTTAGCTGCCTGTGGCAGTGGCTTGGTTGCTCTTGCTATGACAATGTTTCACATTATTTCTAAGAATGGTTTCTCGTTGCCCTAGCTTGCGTGGTGGTTGTACCCTAGCCGTGTCTAGTTCCGTGGGCTTGGTTGTTGGCCTCGTGGGCCGTGTTTAGTGGTTTCTGTTCTGCGGGTTCTCACGGGGTGTCGAGTGTTGACACCCGACTGCTGTTTCGGTAACCCGTTCCTTGGTGCCATTCGTGGTGGAATCGGTAGGTGTAGTTCCCTAACCTCGTGGAGTGTCCGAGGTGCAAGTTGGTTCATCTTGTGGACCCTCGACCTTATGGAGGTCTGAGGTGGTCGTGTCTGTGGTGAGACATTGCTTCTCACATGGTTGTTCGGTGTCTCTCGTGGTGACACCTAGTTGTTCCTTCCCGATCTCGTGGAGGTCTGGAATGTTGGGTGCTTGTGTCGTGAGACTCTGGTCTCACGTGGTTCGCTTTGGTGTTCCGTGAGCTTCTCTGTCTCGGCGGGTGTGTGCCGAGGGTTTGCTTCCGCATTGTGTTGCTCTGGCCCGACCCTGGTTGTGGGTCGTGGCATTGCTCTAGTTGTTTCCGCATGTGTTCGGCTCCGCTGGTTCTGTGGGAGTCATCTTTGGCCTGACCCGGGTTGTGGTCAAGGCGTTTCTCAGTTTCCGCTGCTTTTTAGTACTTTGTGGTAGGCGTTTCTCGCTTTACTACTTTGTAAGGTAGTTTTGCTTCCACTTGTTGGAGTTCCTACTGCTCTGGCTGGTAAGGGACCGGTTATCCCTACTGAGCCTTGTTTACGAGGCTCACCCCCCTACTATTTCCAGGTAGGGACTCGCTGTCATAGGAGTTCGTTGCCGGACGGTCGTGGTGGCATCTTGTTCGCTGTGCGTTGCCAGCAGTGTGAGTTGTGATCGTGAGCGCTTGTAGCGTGAGTTGAGAGTGGCCTTTTTGCAAGTCCTCGGGGTATGCCCCTTAAGGACTGCGCCTTCTTTCTGTACCTGTACTTTTTATTTGGGACATGTTGTACTTAATTTCTTTATTAATGTACAGTCTTTCTTGTTATAGTTATTTGAATTCATTGCTTATCTAACTGAACTAAATTCTAACCCTTCCGGGTCTTCGGATCCGTGGGTGGCGGCGCGACCTTCGGGGGTCCCTGGCAGGGTCCGAGAGGTCGGGTCGTTACAGTGGTATCAGAGCTCAGGGGTCCAACGAGATCTGTAATGAATTGATAACTATGGTTGTCCCAAGGAAAGGTACTTGTGCGCTGCTGGCCCGTCCGTGTAGAGTTGCTGTTAATGAGCATTTGGCTCTTTGTTGCAGGTGGCTAGCTTCCCAGCAGGGTCCGAGTGTGTTGCTGTTGTTGCTGGGTGCGCATGCTTCGAGCGTGGTTGCTGGTTCGCTCGTGCTGCGGCTGGGTTCGTCAACAGCCTGCGCGTCCGTGTGGGTGTGTCGCGAAGACTGAGAGAGCCTGCGTGTGGTGTGGCCTTCACTGGTGTAGGGTTGTGGTCTGCGGAACTGGTAGAAGGTGTCCTTGCCTTGTTGGCTGCCCCCTTCTTGTTGGGGTGTGTCCTTGTTGGATGTCCCCTTCTTGCTGGGGTGTGTCCTTGTTGGATGTCCCCTTGTTGTTGGGGTGTGTGTTGTTGGTTGTGTGTTTGGCCTTGCGTGCTTGTGCGTGGTTGGGCGTTGTGCTCTGCTCAGTCGGCATTTTTGCTCGAGCTAAGCAGATGCTTGTGTGCCATGTTGCACCGCTGATTGAGCGCTGTGACACCTGTTTGTGGTTGTTGTCGACCTGGTGCTGACTAGTTGTGAACTCTGGTGAGGTGCTCCCGGAGTTCTTCTCTGTTGGTTCTGGTGGAGGTGAGGTTTTCCCCAAAACTGTGTTGTGCTCGTTTCTGGTTGTTGCGGCGTTGCCCTCTGGGTCGAGGTGCATCGCTTGGCTGCTGTGTTCTGGTGGTGTTTTCCAGGACTATTTTTTGTTGTCCTAGTGAGAGTTCCTCTCCCTCTGGGACTGCTTTTGTGCTTGTTGAAGTCTTCCGCTGTGTTGCCTCCTTAGGTTGAGGTCTCTGTTGTCTGGTTGGTTTCCGTTGCATTGCCCTCACGGCTAAGGTGCATCGCTTGGTTGTCCTGTGTTCTGGTGCGGTTTCCCAGAACTGTTGGTTGTTGTCCTGGTGAGGTTCACTCTCAAGACTGTTCCGGGCTTGTTTCTGTCAGTTGTTGTGCTACCTCAAGGTTGAGGTATGCTGCTGTTGTGTTGGCCGTTGCGTTCTGGTGGGTTTTCCCAAAACGGCGCCTTGGTGGTTCTAGTGGAGGTTCTCTCAGAACCAGTTGTGTTGCTTCCGCTGGCTTCTGTGTTTTCTCTATTGGCCATGCATTTTGGCCGTTTGGTTGGGCTGTGTTCTGGTGATGGTTCCCAGAACGGCTCTTGGCGCTTTGGGTGGAGGTCCTCTCCAAGCAGCCTTGTGTTGTTTTTGCTTGTCGCTGCTCTCTTTCTGTGGAGATGAGCTGTCGGTGTTTCCGGTCAGACTGTCCATGTTACAGTCTGCTTGGGCTTTGTTGGTCAAGGTGTGGTGCCTCAGACCGTGTGTCTGGACGTGGTGCTGGCCAGTTTGTCTTCTTGATCATTTTTCGGGTTTCCCGGCTGCGCTGGTGGGACTTCGTGTGTCCTCAAGATTGGGAGGTTGGCTTCGTTTTCTCGCGCCCTGCGGGCTCTGCCAGATGGTGTTCTGGTGAGTGCCATGGGCTTCTGGCTGGTTGTGCTTCTGTGGAAATGCCAGTCTCATTTAGTGGTTTTTCCCTGGCATGTGGAAGAGACTCGTTGTGAGAGTTATCCTCCCTTATTTTCCGTTGGTTGCTCAGGGTGGTGGTGCTTTCACATGGCATTTGGTGCCATGTCGCGCACTGTGGCGACCTTTGTGGTGAAGGTCCCTCCCCTTGTGCTGTTTTGAGGTGAGTCCGGTTGCTCTCCTCGTGCGCGTGGTTCCTTGTGGTGAAATAGGTTGTGGTAACCTATTGGGCCTTCTCTTGCTGTGCTGGTTTCTTGTTGCCTGATTGGATTATGTAGGGCAGCGTGCTCTGTGTTCAGTGTGAGGCAGCACCAGTTTTCTGTGGTTTGGCTTGCTTGTGCAAGCATCATCCCAGTGTGTATTTCCACTTGTGCCTCAGCTGTGCTTGGAGGCACTTGTCGCCGTTTGGTGTGTGGCCCTCTTCGCCTGTGGTGGTAGGAGCAGTGCCTCGTGTTGTGCCCTTTTAAGAGCCAATATGGTGGTTGCGCTCTTGAAGCTGCTGGTTCTCTGTGTGTTTTGCTTATGTGGGTCTCTGGTGGAGAGTCCCTTTCTGTTGGCCTTGAGTTGTTTCAGGCCGTTGGTGCAGTTGGGTACTGCACCTTGAGCGTGTTTTCTTTTCGATGTTTTGTGTCCCTGTGCCTTGGGGGTTCGTGGCCGGTGTGTCCTGTTCTGCCCTTTGTGGCATGCGGTTTCTTGTGGGCGACTTTTGGCAGGTCTTTTGTAGAGATTCCTTCTTGTTAGCCATGTTGTTTCGACTGTTGGTGCAACTGCATTGCATCTTGCCGAGTTTTGGTGCTTGTGGTGGCACCCTGTGCTCGTGCTCGAGTGGTTTGTTTTCGTGCCGTCTGGAACCCTGGTGCATTGTGTTGCACTTTGGGTGGCTCCTGGTGCTTGTTTGGCACCGTGTGCCGTGTTGTGTTCCTGGTCGTAAGCATCGTGCGTAGTTTCGTGAGTTTGCTCAGTGTTTGAGGCGTTGAGTTTTTCCGCCTCTGGGACACTTCGTGCTGACCGTGCCTTGTGGCTATACCGTTACCGCTGTGGGGTGGCTGCTTTGCCTTGTCTAGGTAGCCCTATCGGTGGTGCACCAGGCTTTTGTCGTGGCCTGTGTCCGGTTGGGGTCCCTGTTTTGATTTGGATCCCCCTAAGGTCGATGTGTTGTCCGCGACCTCTGCAGCTGTTTTGGTTTCCGTACGGTTTGCCGACGTCTCGGGATGCTTGGCTTTGCCAACATCAGACGTTTCTTTGGTTTTGCCTTTGTGCGTGTTCCTGTGGAGCAGGTGTTTTAGCTTTCTATGGCTCCTCAGTCGTTGTGTGTCCTTGTCAGACCATGAGGATGATCTGGATGAGATCTAGTGGTGCCGGCGGACACTGCTTCGCTCGCCGTTGTTTCTCCACGTGCGTGTTTTTTTCGCTTGGCTTTGGGTCACCATTAAGAAACTCTCGTTTGGCCTTGCCGTAAGTGCTAGCCGTTGCTAGACGTGCGGAGCCATTCAACGGAGTCTTGTGGATGACCTCTTGGCATTTTTCGCCGTTGTCGTCAGTAGCTGGGACCTCTGTCTTGTCGTTGGCGACAGAGTGAGTTACTAACAGGTTTGTCTCAACAGTGTGGGCTGTTGAGGGCTCACTCGTGGTTTTCGGTTGGCGTTTTCAGTGTTTCTTGTCGGCTTGGTGTGCGTCGTGCCTGTGGAGTTGTCGACATCTGCTTGTGTGCTCTGCACCGTTGTTGTGCACCCTGTGAGCTGTCAGATGTCTGGTTTGGTGCTCCCTTTGAGACAGGGTCGTGGTGGTGACCATCGGGAGGTCATGGTGCGACTTAGTGGTCCCTTGGCACCTGTTGTTTTCTCCGACCGGGTTTCGCCCTTGATTTCGAGGATGAAATTATTTTTTTTGTTGGATGTATTGTAACATCTTGATTTTTTCGGCTTTCCGTTTGTGTGGGATGACTGGCCATGTCGCGACGGAGGTGCCTGTCACGACAGTCATCCCTGTTGCAACCACTAGGTGTGTAGCATTCCTGTCGCGCCCGGTCAACGGGTCGCGACAGGGTTTTGCTTTTGGTCTTCTGACAGGCGTTTGCCACATGTTAGGGTGGCAGGCGGGTCAGAGCGACCTGTCAGGCTGTCGCAGCGCCCAGGTAGGGCGCGTTCTGGTCGCAGTGGGGGCGGCCGTCGCGTTACGGTTGGTAACACGACGCCTCGCCCCGTCACGTTTTGGGAGCCACAGGCTAAAAGCCTTGGCCGGCTCTCCCTTCCCTTCTTTTGGCATTCCTCCCCTTTCCATCTTCCCTCCGAGGAGGAGAGGTTTCCCCTCTCATCTTCTCTAGTGGTTCGGCTCGTGGTGGCACCGGCGGCTCGTGCGGAGCGTGGAGCGGTGTCATGGGAGCGAGGAGGAGGCGGCCGTGCATGGAGAAGGCCTCCTTTGGAGGTTTCAGTATTCAAAAGATGTCGGGATTCTTGTGCCCTTTCCAATCCGAGTGATTGGAAGTTCCTTTGTTTTGAATGCATGTTTTAAATGCTTTCCCCATGATCCCCTCCCCGTGGTTGTGTGTTTGTAGCGTATGGGGGACCCCAGGATGGAGCATCCCGACGGTCGGCCTTCCAGCTGATGTCGTGACCGCCGAGCGCGTCGCAACATCAGAGAAGGCGTCGCCCCGGTCGGACACGACCTTATCGCGGCGCGGGTGGCCATCGCGATAAGGGTCGCGTCGCGACCTGGTTGGCCATCGCGACAATTGTTGTCGCTGCAGGCTGCCCCGTCACAACAAGCGGTTGTCACGACGTGTGGGCCATCGCGACTCGGTCATTGTCGTGGTTGCTCTGCCCATCGCAATGCTATCACGACGGCCCAGGAGGGCGCGACAATATCTAAGTCACCTTGTGTTTTGCCTTGGCCCGTTTGCCATGTCGGCTTGTGCCCCAGGGCAGCGTTTGCCCTTCGGACCTTCTAGTAGGGAACACGGCAGGTTGGCTCGCTGCGTTCAGTGACCGAAGGTGAACCTTCGTGGCCGTGTCCTAGAGGTGTCGCTAGGGGGCTCGCATCTGTCTAATAATCGATGGTCTGGTCGCCGATCGATTGTTAGAAGACCATTGATTTCTGTGCTGTTTGGTGGTGCTCCGGTTTCTCAGGCCATGCCGTGTTTGCCAGCGTTGGCCGACGGCCCTTCTGGAGGTTGTTCCCGGAAGGGGTGCCGTGCGCGCCTGTGCCTGCTGGGCTTGTCTTGGTTACAAGCTAGCTGTGTCGTTTCTATTGGTGGTTGCCACGCCAGTTCTCTGTTCGCCCGGTGCTAGGCACTTGAGGGCTTGTCTGCGAGGCAGGTTGTTACCGTTACCTGGGACCCCCATCCCCGCGCGCCTATGTCAGAGGGAGCTTCTTCGGGCGGCAGGCGTGCTCGAGTTGCAGACTCAGAGCGATAGGGGAAAACGATGGGGACAACGGCTTCTGTCATTTGTAGAGCTCTCTTAGCTGGGTCTGGTCTCCGAGGTTGTTGTGGCGCTCTTTCGGTATGGACCAGCTAGTCCTTCTCACAGCCTCGCTCTACGTTGGTTCCGGAGCCACGTAGGGAGGTCAGGTATGGGGCCGCAGCTCGGCCGAGCTGCGGTAGTTTGTGGTTGTGTTCTTGGCTGTGGCTCGCTAGCCTCACTCTACCAGGGAGGTTGTAGGCGGGAGTCGGCGGCCGGCGTGCTGGAGGAGTGGACTGTGTGTCCTTCTCTTAGCTGCCTGTGGCGGTGGCTTGGTTGCTCTTGCTGTGACGGTGTTTCACATTGTTTCCAAGAACGGTTTCTCGTTGCCCTAGCTTGCACGGTGGTTGTACCCTAGCCGTGTCTAGTTCTGTGGGCTTGGTTGTTGGCCTCGTAGGCCGTGTTTAGTGGTTTCCATTCTGTGAGTTCTCTCGAGGTGTCGAGTGTTGACAATCGACTGCTGTTTCGGTAACCCGTTCCTTGGTGCCGTTCGTGGTAGCACTGGTAGGTGTAGTTCCTTGACCTCGTGGAGTGTCCGAGGTGCAGGTTGGTTTTGCTTGTGGACCCTCGACCTTGTGGAGGTCTGAGGTGGCCATGTCTGTGGTGAGACGTTGCTTCTCACATGGTTGTTCGGTGTCTCTCGTGGTGACACCTGGTTGTTCCTTCCCGACCTCGTGCATGTCTGGGATGTTGGGTGCTTGTGTCATGAGACTCTGGTCTCATGTGATTCACTCCGGTGTTCCGTGAGCTTCTCTGCCTCGGTGGGTGTGTGCCGAGGGTTTGCTTCCGCATTGTGTTGCTCTGACCCAACCCTGGTTGTGGGTCGTGGCGTTGCTCTAGTTGTTTCTGCATGTGTTTGGCTCCGCTGGTTCTACGACAGTCGTCTTTGGCCTGACCCGGGTTGTGGTCGAGGCATTTCTCAGTTTCCGCTGCTTTATAGTACTTTGTGGTAGGCGTTTCTCGCTTTACTGCTTTGTAGAGTAGTTTTACTTCCGCTTGTTCGAGTTCCTGCTGCTCTGGCTGGTAAGGGACTGGTTATCCCTACTGAGCCTTGTTCGTGAGGCTCACCCCCCTACTCTTTCTAGGTAGGGACTCACTGTCGCAAGAGTTCGTTGCCGGACGGTCGTGGTGGCGTCTTGTTTGCCGTGCGTTGCCAGCAGTGTGAGTTGTGAGCATGAGCGCTTGTAGCGTGAGTTGAGAGTGCCCTTTTTGCAAGTCTTCGGGGTATGCCCCTTAAGGACTGCGCCTTCTTTCTGTACCTGTACTTTTTATTTGGGACATGTTGTACTTAATTTGTTTATTAATGTATAGTCTTTATTGTTATAGTTATTTGAATTCATTGCTTATCTCACTGGACTAAATTCTAACCCTTCCGGGTCTTCGGATCCGTGGGTGGCGGCGTGACCTTCGGGGGTCCCTGGCGGGGTCTGGGAGGTCGGGTCGTTACAAGAAACCACCTTCTTCATCCCCCTTCCCATCTCTCGCTCCTGTGCTCTCCCTAGGCAAGAGGAGAACTAGGAGGGCCGAGCCCTCTTGTTGTTGCTGCTACTTGCTGCTCTTGACCGCTGTGTGGCATTGCACGACGTGGAGGAGTGGCACCACCAGTGTAGGAGGGGTCATCGTCATCGTCGATCATCCACTGTGAGGATACCGCTAGAGGGAGTCTCGCTAGAGCTCCTTCAAACAAGGACTAGTTCTGTGCTTCAGGGGATATACGATCTCCCCTAGGTGAGATTGTCTCATGCCTTATTTGTATGTATGTTTACATGTACCGTACATCATAGTCCGATCAAGTACATGGATGGAAATCGATTTTTGTTTTGTTTTACTTCCGCTGCGCATGTGATGCCCCAAGTCGATTTCCAACACTTTGTGCCCTTGTGCTCGATTTTAGGGGACGCCGGGATGACCAATTTTACCTAATGGAGTTTGCATATAACAATAGCTATCAGGAAAGCATCAAAATGGCACCGTTTGAAGCCTTATATGGCAGGAGTTATAGATCACCTCTTTGTTGGGAGGAGGTTGGAGAAAACCAATGGGTTGGACCCGACTTAATTGAAGCGACTGTCAGGAAGGTTCAGATTGTCAGGGAACATCTAAAGGTTGCACAATCAAGGCAGAAAAGTTATGTAGACAAGAGGAGAAGAGAGCTGGAATTCCAAGTTGGCGACCATGTTTTCCTGAAGGTCTCACCTTCAAGGGGAATTCAAAGATTTGGGATCAAGGAAAAGTTGAGTGCCAGGTTTATCGGCCCTTTTGAAATTCTTGAAAGGGTTGGTCAGGTGGCTTACAGACTTACACTACCGCCACAACTAGTTAATGTACACAATGTCTTCCACATATCCATGCTGAGGAAATATCTATTCAATGCCGACCATGTAATTAGCCATGAGGACTTGGAGATTCGGGAAGACCTGACTTATGAAGAGAAATCGATCAAGCTATTGGATCGGAAGTTACAACGACTCAGGAATCGTACCATACCTATGGTGAAGGTCCAGTGGAGTCGAGATGGAGTTACCAATGCTACCTGGGAAACGAAGGAAAGAATGAAGAAAAATCACCCAGAACTATTCTCAGGTATGATCCTATACCATTATGTATAAATTTGGGGACCAAATTTTCCTAAGTGGGGGAGGATGTAACGCCCCGAAAAAAAAAACTAAGTGATTTAAAATGTAGGAAAATAACAAATAAATAAAAATGGTGAACCGAAATAAAATAAATGACATGATTAAACTCCCAAAGTGTGAAATCAGCTATTTAAATCATATTGGACCAATACAACTCTAAATGGGCCATATATCAAAACCCAATAGCAATAAACCCCAAAATTCGTGACCATAAATATGCAGAAATTAGGGAAGGCCAAATTAGGGTTAAAACATGGGTGATTATCCATGAATGGCAATCCAATTCGTACCTAGCCATGCTAGGAACCTTCCTAATAGTATTCCTACTTCAATTGGGAGGAGAATCCCCAAAGTATGGACGCTACCCAAGCAAAAACTGCAACCTCTAATTCCTAAGCACATTAGGACTTGAATAAACCCTAGATCTATAAATAATTGTGAAGAGACTCTTAGGGAAGGTTTACCATTATGTTGGGGTCGTGGGAGAACGAGCTAGGGCACCAGAGGAGGAGAACGGCTAGGAACCAAAGCTTCTTCCCCATCCATCCTCTGCTGCGACTTGTGCATCGACTTGACTTAGATCTACACAAAGGTAGGTGATCTCGAGCTTAACTGTAAGGCCCTCGAAAATTTTGTCATTTTGTTTTACCACGTGTTGAGTCACGCTTGTGTGTAACTTCATGTATGCATATGTAGATATCTACGTACATATTAGCTAGGTGTACTTATGTATGCATGTGTATGTTAGTTGTAAATATTGTTCGGTTGCATGGTGTAGTAGTGTGTACATTATACTACATATATTGCATGCATATACATAATGTACATATGGTTTTCTGCATGGTTTAAGCTCTGGCCGAAGAGTAAATTGGCGTCAACATGGATGGACGTCCATGTTGAGTAAACGTCCATGTCGATGGACGCCAACTAGTAGGTAAATAGCCATGGATGTGGACGTCTACTTCTCTGATTTTCTGTGCGCAGCAGACCCCGAAATCCCGGGTTGGGCTTGCTCACCGATTGGGGAGATGTCCCCAACGGCTCTCACCTCTCCCATCATGCCTTGCGTGAGATCCCAAGCCCCATCTTATAAAAACACCACCCCTTGCAACCTGAAGGAGCTCTCTTGGCTCTTTGCAAAGAGGGAAACCCTAGCTGTGAGAGAACAAGAGAAAACCAGAACTTTGAGAGCTCAGATCCGGCGATTTGAGGCTTCTTCCGGCGAGCTATTTCAACTGGGAGGAAGATTGGACATAGGGGAAGGCTTCCCCAACGCTGGACTAAAGGCTACTTCATCCTAGAACCCGGAGGAAGGAGTTTGTGGAGGCTTCTTGGCACTGCCCAAGGAGAGCTTCAACAACCATTTTGATCCCTTTGGAGGTTTTTCTAAAGGCAAGTAACCCTTACCCGTTGTCCATGTGTATGTCTAGTAGGTCTTAGGTATTTTCTGAGATTTATTTCGTGTCCTGGAACCCCTACATTCACCCATCTTTGGAGTTCGGTCTGTGTTTCTGCACAGACAGGAACTTAATGGCAAGATCTCTTGCCGTTAAGCTCTTCTTTTGGCGGCAGACGATGCTGCCGTTAACCTCTGTGAACGGCCAGCCTTTGCCGTTTAGTTCTTTAGGACAGAACAAGGAACTGTTCTTCCATATATATGATTATTTTCTGGATTTCTTCGCATGAGGATATATTGTAAATGTTATATGCTATGTAATATAGATAATGGAATGCATTGTGAGATTTCTGTGAATTTCTGTAATTAGTATAAATTGTTAGGTTTATGTGAAATGCATGTTAGATAAAGATCTTGGATAGGATAGCTTGTTGTTCACCTGATTCGTGAAGAATTTGAATGCCATAATTTTTCTAGATCATGCGTATGTATGTCAGTCTCTGTCCCAAAAATTTGGGAATTTTTCCATGATCATGTGATTTATTACAATTTCTGTACTGAAAATAGAAAACATGTGTAGGTTCTTGTAAAACTCACAGTAAATTGTATGATGTGAAATAAATTCGGGGAAAACTTATGTGGTAATATGAATGATAGATGCAGGTTAGTGCACTATCAAAACAGACCTTGATATAATGCTTCCATGATAACTGATTTATGAATGCCATGTGGTTGAATGTTTTATTTTCTGTAAATTTAATATAGTTCAGAAAAATATGAAAATTTGCATGTGTGGTCTGAAACCTACAAATAGCCTGTGGTTAAAATCTCATATGATTTGGGCAACATCAAAGTACATTGTGGAAATTTCCATGTGAAAATGAGCTATTAATGCGTGCTTAACATGATTATGGTTGGATAATGTGTTTTCAGCATGATTAGAGTAAGTTGCCGAGTGTTTAAATTTTGTCAACAGTAGTATCATGTTAGGGAAAAATAGAGCCATGTGTAAACCGTATGAAATGTGTGTGTTAAAAATCAGAATGTGTAAAATGTGCCGTGTGTGACACTGCTTCCATAGAGGGCTGTGGAACCGTACCGTGGAAAAGTCCCAACGGAAAAGTTCAAAATGTGTTAAATCCTATGGGCATTAGGATGAAATCCTAGAGGTGGACAAGTACCACTGGTTAGGTTGGAGAGTACTTCTCCCGGTCTGCGCAGTACCAAGAGCCGTCACTGTGTTGCCTAGGTGGCGTTTATGTGTTATGTGATGTGAATGTGTCCTTCTAGTGGTGGTTTGGACTATGTGTCACGGCATTTAAATGTGAAAATGTGAATGTGTATATGTGCAAATTGTGTAGTGCGAACATGTGAATGTGTAATGTGTAAATGTGAACAATGCGAACGTGTAAACATGTGAAACCAATGTGTTAAAATGCGAACTTGTGATTTATGTTATGATAATGTTACATTCATGTCAAAACAGCAACCTTAATGTGTTTATAATGGTGTTTTATATGTGCAAAAGTGTGTAGAATCCATGTTAGGGGTATTTCCTTCTTATGTGTGAAAATCCCATGCTAAATTTGCTATCATGTTGTAGTTAAATGTAAGTGTAGCTCTCATGTGAATGAATGAGTAGAAAGCATGCGGTAGGTATTTTATTTTGGAATGACATAAACCATGTATCTTGTGTTACGAAATTGGTAGAAATATCATGACAGATTGTTCTTAACATTGTTCAACCATGCTACCTGTTTTGAGTTAATGCAATTGAATGTAAGGCTTGCATGTGATGTATGCATGTATGATGTGTATGGAGTTTACTTGCTGAGTCTTTTAGACTCACTCTTGCTTCGACGTACAGGTTTGGCAGGTGACCCTACTTCCTTGGAGGAGACCGTTGAGAGTGACTCCGAGCGAGGAGAGTAGAGTGTTGTGGAGTCACCATCATTGTACTTTCACTTTCATAGTATGTAATTGAGACTTATGTAATTGAAGCTTATGTAATTTGTGGACGAACAATGTAATTTGAATTTTGTATTTCATTATGTGGACTTAGTTCCTTAAATTGCTATATGGATTATGTATGTTTAATGTGGATGATGAAATGGAAAGACAGTAGTTCTTTTACTTCCGCTACTCTGTATTCTTATTTGTGTACATCTCAATCATGTGTGTTAGTGTTTGGGTAAATGTCCCACTGTGACGAGATTCACTATACCGACGTAGATTGGTATAATCGTACCGGTATAAGGAGGGTCGCCGCATGAACATAAGAGTCGCACATACCCATGGATAGAGCATCGAGTTTAGTTTCATTTGCAAGTATTTTCCCCAATTTTCATGGAGTATGTGAGTCATATTAAGTGTTTTCCATGAGTCGCGCAAGGTTAGGGTTTTTTGTGTTCTTTATGTGTTCCATGCAAACCGAGGCCGAATTGGGTCAAACCCAAAATAGTAATTTTCTTCTACTAGTTGTCCTCGTCATTTTTCATGTTAAGGGTTTTGTCTAAAGATCACTGGTTTTCAAGTTATAAGTCTATCATGAAGGGTGTCACATTTTTCTGGGTTTCGGGTAAGATCCATGAACGCGACAACTCCAGACGTCGCGATTCATGTTGTATGAACGCGACGTACAGGTACGTCACGATTCAGTAAAAGGTTACAGATAGTTCCATCGTGTTTCGATGTCTGACCGGTCAACCACAGTGCATGAAACTGTGCGCCGCATGGTTTTCAGCGTCTGTCATGAACGTGACAGCATATGCCATCGCGATTTGATTTGTTTCCTACCCAAATATTTTTTGTTATTTTTATATTCAGTTTTTAAAACTATCTCCTGAACGCGATGGGTCGACCCATCGCGATTCAGAGAGTAGCATTATGAATGCGACAGAAAGGACCATCGCGATTCTCACTACATAATCGATCTGACAATCAATTCCTAACCGAAAAGGCGACGATCTGTCCCTTCACGATTTGAACGCGACGGGTATGTACGTCGCGATTTTGTTACTTGTTACAGAACCAAGATTTGATTGTGTACATTTTCTTGAAGTGCATTGACTAGTTTCATTACGATTTCAAGGCCGACCCGAGACTATTTTAATGAGCTGTCCAGTCTACCATATGCATGTTCTTATGTTACATCATGTCATATAGTTATGCAATGGCCTACAAGTGTTTAACCTACATGAAAATCTTAAGAATATGAACATCTATTCTAAGTGTAAATGATTGATTGAGTTCATCCATGTGATCATGTGATTGTTACATGCTATGTCCATACTCTGTCTTGTCCATAAATTGGAAAGTGATTACATGCTAAAATGCACTACAACCATGTGATAGATTAAATTGCACACATGTCACGTTGATTGTTATGAGCTTTCCGTCTTGTTTTAAACCGGTGGATTGTGGATTGAGACACGCTCTACACGTCAGATTGCACATTTAGGCAGCCCTCTCTTGGGGATTTGGAAACTCTCGACCGGTCATTCCGTATCAGCCAACTAGTGACCTTTTCTCTAAGACCTCCGTAATTCTCCGTACTTCATGGGTTCCCTCATGAAGACCGAGTTAGTTGTACCAATGAAGTACCCGAAAGATAGATTGCACTTCTCTTCTTATCTTCTGCTCGTGAGAGTGATTTAATAACATTGAAAACAAAGCCATTAAATGTAAAGATTGAACTAATGAGAATAAGTCGTTATGATGCCAAATTAATCTGGATCATGTCCCCCTGCATTGTTCTCTATCATAATTGACATGATCTTTAGTTCATCATTGTCCATTGCTTCGAAATCATGTTGGCCATAAGTGAATGAATGGAATTACCAGAAACTATTGGAACTTCGGTTCACAACTATGCCTATACAAATAGGGCCCAGTCTGGTCCTGGGAGGAGCACCCAAAATACTTATAAATCGTGAGAGTATATGATCCATTGAGGTGTATGGCAATCACCTAATTGAATGCAAGATTGATCTGGGTAATTCCTACACTGTTATTGAATGAATGAATGAATGAATGATGATTGATTGATTGATTGACTGTTATATGTGAAATGACCAAATCTATTGTACATGTCATCGTTATCGAATCCTACATGTCATTGTCCATTGGAGTTCTATGGAATTCAACTTGAGACATCTATAGTACATGCTACATGTTATTGAATCTCTTCTACATGTCAAGTGATCGTACTGTCATCTATCTCATTGATAATCGTTCGGTCCTACATGAGAATTGTCATGAATTGTTATTGAACCATCCTCGTACATGTTATAGCTTGAACTGTTTTCATCATTATTGACATGAGTATTGCATGATAGTATTGCCACTGTTAACATGTTAATTACATAAAGCATGCCCGCACCATGAGATGTAAATCCTACTGGGCGCTAGTGCTCTCACACCTGCTTTCCTTAATCTTTTCAGGTAATGAATATGAGGAACTGGAAAATGAAGGGACCGAGGATGAGTGATGAGCTGTTCAACTGCACCTATCCATATAGCTAGAAGAGTAGTAATGAAGGGTCTGTAATAGTTAGTCTTCTTTTATTGAGCCATGTGTACTTGAAATACAATATTGGGCCCTATGTTTGGCTCATATGATGTAAGGTGTTTAAATTAGTTGAATGGAAATGAAATAAAGGTTATTTGGCTGGCAATCATATTGTCTCACGTCTTGTGTTATATTTAGTTGCAACTCTAATTTACTCGACTATAATACGCACACTTGTATCGCTCACGCTCTCGACATTTATTTTTCACTGCTAAAAGTTGGGGCGTGACATAACCCATCATGGAGGGGAGCCTTCCCAACCAAAACTCTAAAATAATTTAGAGTTGGAGGCTCCAAGGAAGGAAATAAACAAAAGGAAACTCGTAACTAGGAAGCTAGAGTCTCATTAAGACTCCTAATGATATATTTCTTTAAATACAAACCAATTCCCTTCCTTGGACGACCTAACTTGCTGCTAAGGATTTGGATGTGGGAGAAGGTTGAAGGAAGGTGGAGGATGAGAGGATTTGGGAGTTCTTCCTCGTTATTCTCAAAATTTCATGCAAAGAAACCCTAGGAGACTAAAATGACCCAAAGGTAGGCATTCTCCCGAGGTGAATCTAATTAAACGACCATGTTGGTACTTCTTGATCCCAGAAATATCATGAACCTATTTTCCTCAATTTTTATCATGTCATTTAGTTGTATTTCATGTTCTAAATACCATGTTCATGTCCTACCGGACTCATCATGTCCCCTTTAGATCTTCGTCCATGCCTTATCTCATGATGTGAAATTGCTGCTACAGATGCATGTTGATGTCCTGAACACAATGGTACCCTTTTCCCTAATTTCTATCATGTGTCTCATGCGAATTTCTTAATTCATGATCACTGTGTCATGAATCTAGTGTAGACATGCCATTTTGGCAACATATTGAACAAATTTCATGTTACACCGCAATGCCTCAAAGTGGCTCTCTTCAATTAACCTCTTGAGTGACTTTCCTTTTTTTACGAATTTTTCTAGGATTTTTTTGGGAAATTTTCTAAAGAGGTCTAAAAGGGTCTGTGATTCGTGGTGGATGCCTTTTAGGGTTTTTGATCCGCGGTAGGTAAAGCTGACGCGAATCACACTTGCTTTCCTTACATGCTCTATTTTGATTTGCGTCCAATTAAGCCGCCGCGATTCAAAGTCAAACCCTAAAGCCTACAACATTAAGGTGCCGCATTTAAGAGCTCCCACGTCTCGAATCATGGCGAAATGGAATCGCATCCACTTTAGTCGCCGCGTTTCAAAGACCATCTGTCAAATCAAGATTGATTCTGTTAGAAGATCGATTCAGTTGGAAAACGCGGCGGTTATACCAGACGTAATTCTGAATCATAGCTATAGGCTATGATTAGCAAATCAAGCGGATCTTTTAAATCATGGTGGCTTGATCGGACGCGAATCTATTTTGTAGGCGTCCACTGTACCTGATGCGATTCAAAGAATTTTGCCTATAAATAAACCCCCGAGGCCATTATTTTGAAAGGGGGATTAAGGCGTCACGGCGAAGCCCTGCCGGATTGGAAAGAGCCCATGCGTCACGGAGAAGCCCTGCCGGATTGGAAAGAGATCCAAGCATCACGACGAAGCCCTGCTAAATTGGAAACTCCACTCCGAACCAAGAGGAGCTTTTAAGTCATCCAACACATCCGTCTCTTAGAGTTTGGCGCCATCTCCTTCGCGCGCATTGGAGCAAGGCGGTGGGAGGAGCTTCATCTTCTTCTTCCCCTTCATCCATTACTGCAGCGGGCTTCATTGCCACTTCTCCTTCTCCCCTCACCTTTTCTATCTTTCGTTACTCTTTTCACATTTAGAGCATTTCATTACACTATTTCCTCTTTCACACACACACACACACACTTCATTTACTCCATTCCCACAGTCCTTAGGGGTTTAACACCACCACCATAAGGTGTGTTAAACACCCAATTAATGCTTTTTATTCCATCCCCTTTGAGCTTTTTACTGCACCTCCAAGTCTAATCCCTTTATCACTTGTTTCTTGTTGTCTACTTTTTGCAAGGTAACCCCTCATTGGAGCTAAATCTTCTTCACCGACCGGCCAGTGGAAGAAGGACCCACATCAACACTCCCGCGATCTTTGGGTGGAGGTAAGTACCGCACTTCTCCCCTTCGCTCATCTCCTTCGATACCTATGAGTACCTGGCGATCACACACTCCATCATCGTGTGCACACGCACTTTCATTCTCTTCTTTATCATCTCCACGCATATTTCTTTTCTTTGTGGGAGGTGTTTTGAAAGAAAAACACCGTCTACAAATTAGCGATCACGGTGGGACACTTTTTCTTTTAGCTCCAGTTACTTTTCCTTCGGCACCCACATGTGCCCCTCCTTCGACACCCACTTGTTTCACTCCCTTCGTACCCCACGCAGTACACACCTCCTTTTCGCACCCCACGCAGTGCTCTTTGAAAGTTCCCATCACCATTACCAATTAGTAGTTGTGTTATTTTCATTGCATTTTTTCATAAAAGTTTGATTTAAAAGAGAAAAAAAATATCACCTTGCTCCCCTCCCTATTTACTTACTTTCACCTGAAGAAAGCATCTCCATTAGACTTGCATTTTTATCATTTGAATTGATTGAAGAGCATGCTATCTTGATTTTTCTATCTTCGGTGGTCTCTTTGATACACATCCGGTACAGACGACACGTTTTTGTGTGTTTGTTGTGTGGCAGACATACCCGACGTGATTTGTGACAGAGTTCTGAGGGAGTCGCCGCGGCGCTTACAGCTTCTGCGAGCTGTCAGATCCGCGGCCGACTGAACGGACGTGATTAAACTTAAGCGCGTCCACTATACTAGACGTGATTCAGTCTATCACAGAAAGCTCAATTTTTGTCCCCTCTTGCATTATGCATCTCTTGCAGGGCATACTTCGGCCGAGGGACCTCCTTCCATCCTGTTCCTAGGATCCACACACCTCTCTCGGTGAGGGCTATCTCCTCATTGGGCATTCTATCTCATTGGGCTAGAGAATCCTCATCGGGACCTCCGTAAGTCTCCGTACCCCGTGGATGCCCTCACGGTGGACCGAGCAGGTTGTACCAATTTCGGAGACCCGTGCTAGATCACCCATTGCATGAGAGGAAGTTGCTTAGTGGGCCCGAAGTTCTCATCCTACCCACTTAGGCTCATACCCATTTGGAGTGACACTTTACAACTAAAATCCACATTGAACTTTATTGAACAATTAAGTGGAGGTAAGCATTTCCAAGTGTGTGAATTAAAAGTCATTAACCTCTCTCTTCTCTCAAACTTGTTTGAGTAGTTGTTTGGTAAGTGCTTGTTAAAACACATTGTTTGTTGAAAATTTTATGCAGCTTCGTTCAGGCCAATCTCTTCCAATGGCCGAATACGAAGATATGGCCTACCATGATAACACCTATAAGGATATGTATGACTCCTTGAGCCCTTTCCACACCTTCCTAATATACCTCATGCCGGTTCTGCTGCCTCGCATGTCAATGCGATGGACGCTCAGGCCCCTCACATCTCACCAAGGTGCGACACTGCGAATGCCTCCACCCCAATTGATATGTCCCAACTTGTGGACATCCTTCAAAGCCTCCAAGCTTCTCAGCTTCAGGATGTCCAAGCTTCCCTCAAGGGGAAATCAATCCCCGACCCCATTCAAACCACTCTCCACCCAAACGCGGGTGTTCACACTCAACTGCTCGCGACCCGACGGTCCGAGCCTCTCCTGCCCCCTCGCGGGCTAATTTTGTTATCCACTCTCGTCCCCACAGCCCCGTTAGGGGGCCTTCTCATGTCCGGCCAAGCCCCGACGTAGCAAGGCCCACTTATCTTTCTTGGGCTCCGGCCCATATTCCCACGCATGTTGGCGCTCCTCCCCTTCACCATTCCACCCAGGCAAATGTCCCCCACCACCTTTCTTCTGGGGTACCTCCCAAGCCATCCTCCGATCAACTCACCCAAGCCCTCTTAGCGAAGGTGAGCCGATTGGAGCAAGAGCTGAAAAGGGTGTCCGCACCCAAGGACTCATTTGAACTGGATATCCCTTCTATGCCAGTCTTCCATCTCTCTCCCTCCGAATTGCTGGTCTACCGCCGCTACAACGGCACCGGCAATCCATTCATACATATCAAGGAATTTCATTCTGGCAAAATGATAATCGTGCCCTTGCTTTCCTTTTCCGCCGGTCCCTGGACGGGCCCGCCCTTGAGTGGTTCTATTCTCTGGAGCCCTCAGACACTGAGGATTTTGAGGCAGTTCAGAAGACATTTCTACAAAGGTACCAAGACAGGGTTGGTCCAGCCTTATCCATTACTGATCTGATGGCTGAGAGGATGAAGGCCGATGAGGATTTCCTGTATTATGTCGATAGATGGAAAGCATTGGCTGAAAGACTAAGGGATCCGTTGTCCGAGCCAGAGCAAGTGAAGATGATCACGGTGAATGCTACGCTGCAATTCAGGCATATTTTGGCTATGAACAAATTTACCACAATGGAGGAACTATATTAGAGAGCCTGATACATCCAGACCCAGCTGAAGGACTCTCCGATCATGGCCATATTCGAGCCGAAGGCCCGGACCTTCAAGAAAGGCAGTGGTGCTCCCCCTACTGGCGGTCCCATAACCGAGGGGGCCATACAGAATGAGCAGGTGAGTGCTATGGGCAACCCTAGTCCTTCCACCTACCGCCCAACAACAACACCAATACCAAGGCCCAGCAGCCTCAACAACCGGTCCCTAAACCAAACAACCCTCCAATGTTCAAGGCACCACCCTAGCAACCCCAACAACCTCCACAATATCAGCAGCCCCAGCAACCCTGCTACCAATAGCCTCCCACCAACCAATATTATTAGCAATCTTAACAGCCTCAGTATCGCCAGCCTTAGCAGCCCCAGTACCGGCAACCTGCCTCTCCCCAGTACCAACAACCACATCCTGCTCCTCCTCCTCTACAATACAACCAGGTCCCCCCTCCAGGCACCTATGAGCCCCAGCAGCCTCGATGCCCCCCTGGCCCAAGGAGAACCCACTATCCCCCATTGCCGGAAACCCTACCGGACATCTTTAATGCCCTCATGGCCGCCGGCGCACTCACCTTGCCAAGGGAAAGGTTACAATGGCCTTCCAATGTTGATACCTCCCGATATTGTGCATTCCACCGGGGACCGGGTCACACTTTAGAGGCGTGCTTCCACTTTAAGGATTACATTTACAACCTAAGTGACAATGGAGGCATAGACTTGGAGGAGATGAGAAAATATATTGCTGAGATGAAGGCAAGGGGGGCACCCAGGCAGGACCAGTCGCAACAGCAGCAGCCGCCGCAAGCACCCCAACAGCAGCCCAACATGGGCATCGTCCAGAACCCCCTCCCGGAGCATCAGGCTCCAAATCAACAAGTGAATGCCTTCACGGTGTCTCCTAGCAGTGAAAGAACACCCGACCAGCCGATGGAAATATCCGACACATCCACCTCCCAATCCTCTTTCACCTTACCCCCCTTTATCTGTACACCTACCCCTGCCAACCCACTACCCTCCTTTCTATGCATCCCTACCCATTGTCTCACACCATCTAGCCAACCATCTACCCCCCCACTCATCTGCCAACCCACCATCACCACAACGTCGCCACCTCCGAACACACAAGCCCTTCCTACGCAACCCCTCCACCGTACCACCACAACCAAACCGCCCATCTCCTACCGCCACTGCCCCACAACCACCACCATCATCTAACCCACCTATCCTCCGCACGCCATCAACCACCCCCCTTATTACCCCCAATCACCAAGCCCTCTTTCTCTGTATCTCCACTTCACCCCCGAGTGCGGCAAGTATCCAATTGCCACACCAAATCTTCACTCCTCAACCTTCCACCTCCCTTCCACCTTCCATTCTGCCGGCCGTGGCATCGACAGCAGGAGAAAGTTCAGAAGAAACAATGGTGCTCCGGAGTGGGTGCATATTCAATAGAATCTTCCCCCAGCAGCAGGAACAGTTATCAGTGCCCCGGAAGAAGAAGCCCAGCAAGAGGAGTCCATCCCAGGGACTCAATATGATTTGCTTAAGCACCTGGACAAGACTCCGGCCAGGATATCCATTCTAGAATTGATTAACTGGTTAGTGGTGCACCAGGAGGCCCTTATGTAGTATTTGCAGAAAGTCATGGTGAATGAAGACTTGCCAGTAAATTAGATCAGTGCAGTCTTGACCCCTAGGAGCTCACATCCGTCCATTGAGTTTCATGAAGATGAGTTAGCACCGACCGAGTCTTACCGGTACGCCCTATGCTTGATGGTTAACATCAATGGGATCCGCATGTCTCGATGCTTAGTGGACTCCGGGGCGTCAATTAATGTTGTGTCCTCCGACACATTAGATTTCTGCAAAGTAGCATTATAGTCAATCCGACCCTCTGCTATCACTGTCACGGCTTATGATAACACCAGTAGGCCACCAAAAGGGGTCGTCACTTTGAAAATAGGGTTGGGTCCGTCGGTTACCGAAATGGACTTTCACATCTTGGACATAGACCCAAGTTTTCGTATGATCTTGGGTAGGCCTTTCATTCAGGCACTTGGCGCCGTTATCACCACTGTTCATCAATGCCTCAAGTTTCCTTACAAGGGGCGAGTCGTCAAGGTTGCCAGTAAGCCTACAATTGTGGATCCCATGACTGATAATTCAGTCTCTTCCATCTGGCCAAGCAATCAGCCACTGATGTTAGTGCTAGAGGCACCCAGCATGTATCCTAGCCTGATTAGCTCATCCGTCAGCGCTGCTAGGAGAAGCAAGATCATTACTAAAAAGGGTTGGCACATCATGTTGCAAATGGGGTACAAGCTAGGCAAGGGGCTGGGAGCACAACTACAGGGGAGGACAGAAGCTGTTAAGGACTGTAAAATGAGACCCAAGGCAGGATTGGGGTCAAAGCAACAACCAAGACAGGCTCTTACATGGATCCTGTATCAACATTTCAAGAGGGGTCCATTATATCCCGAAAGTGAACAAACATCCACTATCACTGCTGAACCTACCCGTCGTTCACCCCTGGCCACATATCGAGCTGTAGACAACTCCAGGCCATCGAAGCATATCAAGAGGGGTGAATCTGAGTCAGAATGGAGCAAATGGTTTGACATGAACGACATCACCGCCTCCTTAGACTAGCTTTTCACAGCAACAGATACTGAGCAGCTGGCAGTAGCCATCCTCCTCCTCGCAGAGGATGTTTACTACTTTTCCTCCTCCTCCTCCTTCCCCAACATGGGGAAATTCTTTTACTGCTTTCATTTCCCCTCCATCTTCCCCCACGCGGGATTCCTTTACTACTTTTCCTACTCCTCCTTCTACTGTAAATTCAGTAGTTGTAGTTCGAGTCTAGATCGGGGTAGCAATAAGCTAGGGGTAGTCTCTGAAAAGAAGTCCAAGAGTAGGAGGGTTCCACAACCATTCCTCACTGATCTAGCCCGTAGGTGCAAGGCATGCTTAGCAATTCCAGAATTTATAGAGGAGCATTTGCAGTTGCCGGAAATAGAATATGAGTAGTCATTGTGCTTGATTGATGATGGGTTCGGAGTCTATGAGATCATGGATGATGACGACCTAATTGAGGAAGGTGATGAAGAATTTGTGGACGAGGCTGATGCGTTCGCAAGTGGGTTGAAGAGATTTGACGAACCATTAGTTGCCATAGAAGAAACCACCAAGGAAGTCAACCTGGGAACTGAGGAAAACCCTAGGACCATCCTCATAAGTAGTAATTTATCGCCGGCTGAAGAGGAGGCAATCATTGAGGTTCTCAGGGAGTACAAGGACACGTTCGCATGGAGCTATGAGGATATGCCAGGCTTGGACACTGCGCTTGTTGAACATCGTCTTACCCTTAAGCCAGAGTCCATTGCCATTAAACAGCTTCCACCCACAAATGGCTTTGAAAATGAAGAGTGAGGTCGACAAGCTCCACAAAGCCAGATTCATTAGAGTCGTACTATATCCGAATTGGGTGGCAAACATTGTCCTGGTTATGAAGAAAGATGGAAGAGTTAGAATCTGTATCGACTTCCGGGACCTCAATCGCACGTGTCCAAAAGATGATTTCCCGTTGCCTCACCTTGACGTGCTTATAGATAACACGGCCGGTATGAAACCCTCTCCCTCATGGATGGTTTCTCAGGGTACAATCAGATCAAGCTGGCTCAGGAAGACCAGGAAAAGACTTCGTTCACTACACCATGGGGGACCTACTGTTATGTAGTCATGCCGTTTGGTCTTAAGAATGCTAGAGCTACTTACCAAAGGGCTATGATGGCTATCTTTCATGACATGATCCATATTTTCATTGAGGTGTATGTGGATGACCTGGTGGTGAAGTTGAAGACTATGGCTGAGCATCCTGGGGTTCTAACTAAGGTTCTGCAAAGGTCGAGAGAATATCAATTGAAGATGAACCCCAAGAAGTGTGTATTTAGTGTTTCATAGGGTAAGCTTTTAGGTTTCATTGTAAGCAAGAGTGGTATAGAGATAGATCCCAATAAGGCGAAGGCGATAAGAGAGATGCCCCGTCCCAAGAGTTTGAAAGAAGTTCGAGGATTGATCGGAAGGTTACAGTTTATTCACCAGTTCGTCTCCCAACATTCGTAGAGGTGTAGACCCTTCTACGACCTCACCAAGCCTTGGGTCAAATTTAATTGGGATGAGAAGTGTCATGCGGCTTTTGACGAACTAAAGGAGTATCTAGCTAGTCCCCCTTTCCTAAGGCCGCCGACTTCAGGAAAACCACTAATTCTTTATGTATCTGTCTTGGAGGACTCGGTAGGAGCTGTCCTTGCACAAGTGGATGAAGAAGGCAAGGAGAGGGCAGCGTACTAACTATCTAAACTTCTCAATCCTTGCGAGCAAAGGTACACCGCAATGGAGAAGACATGTGCTGCGCTCGTATGGGTAGTGCAGAAACTGAAGCACTACTTTCTTGATCACGAGGTCCATCTAATCGCCCGCATGAATCCTATCAAGTTCCTCCTTGAAAAATCCGTTCTAACTGATAGGCTAGCACGTTGGCAAAGCTTCCTCTCCCAGTTTGAAATCACCTACATTCAGCAGAAATCCATCAAAGGCTATGCCATAGCAAAGCATCTCGCTCACCACCCTATTCCTTAGTTTGATCCTGTTCGTTCGGAGTTTCCAGATGAAGAATTAGTGTCCCTCAGCCAATTTGATCCTATGTGGACATTGTATTTTGATGGAGCCTTGAATTCTCAAGGAAAGGGTATCGGGATTGCTCTACTATCACCTAAGGGTGTCACCTTCCCACGGGCTTGCAAACTGGATTTTCCTGCCACCAACAACATTGCCGAATATGAAGCTTTGTTGGTAGGTCTTAAGTATGCCCACTTCTATGGTGTCACCCATCTGCGGATTGTAGGTGATAGTCAACTGGTCTTGCGCCAAGTGCTCACCAAATACAACACCCGTAATCCTAAGTTCAAGCCATATCAAGAACTTGCCTCAGCTTATGCCAAGCTATTCTCCAAATTTGTCCATATCCCTCGTCACCAGAATCTTCTAGCCGATGCTCTTGCTACCATCGCTTCAACTCTCAATATGTGCTATCCCGGGGATTTTGACAGCATTCAAATTGCACGCCGCAATACCCCTTGTAAGACCCTCGAATTGTTTGTCATTTTATTTATTGTGTGTTGAGTCATGTTGTATATATATATATATATATATATATATATATATATATCTTGTATGCGTACGTAGACACTTATGTACGATGTTATCTTGGTATACTTACGTATGCATGCGTATATTAATTGTAAATATTGCTTGATTACATGTTGTAGTAGTGTGTACATCATATTACATATATGGCATGTAAATATATAGTGTAAGCATGGTTTTCTGCATGTTTTAAGCTCTGGCCGAAGAGCAAATTGGCGTCAACATGGATGGACGTCCATGTTGAGTAAACGTCCATGTCGATGGACGCCAACTATAAGGTAAACGACCATGGATGTGGACATCTACTTCTCTGATTTTCTGTGCGCAGCAGACCCCGAAATTCCGGGGCAAGTTAGCTCACCCATTGGGGAGAAGTCCCCAACGGCTCTCAGCTCTCCCATCAGGCCCTGCGGGATATCCCAAGCCTTTTTCCTATAAACCTTCCTCTCCTTGCAACCTGAAAGACTCTCTCTTAGCTCTTTTCAAAGGGAGAAGGAAACCCTAGCTGAACTGGAGGAGAACGGAACTTTGAGAGCTCAGATCCGGCGATTCAAATCTTCCCCCGGCGATCTACTGCTCTTGAAAGGGAGTTTGGATGAAGGGGAAGGCTTCCCCAACCTCGGTTTGGCAGCTACTTCGACCTAGAACCCGAGGGAAGTATGTGGAGGAGACTTCTTGGCACTGCCCAAGGAGAGCTTCAACAGTAAATTTGATCCCTTTGGAGATTTGTAAAAGGCAAGTAACCCATCCCCGTAGGCCATGTATGTGTCTAGTAGGTTTTAAAGATTTTATGAGATTTTCCTCGTGTCCTGGATCCCCACATTCACCCATTCTTCAGAGCT
The DNA here is from genome assembly GCA_014218235.1 of Colocasia esculenta. NCBI lineage: Eukaryota > Viridiplantae > Streptophyta > Magnoliopsida > Alismatales > Araceae > Colocasia > Colocasia esculenta. The sequence continues at coordinate 79,427,358 of CM024753.1, forward strand.
CGGTCTGTGTTTTGCATAGACAGGAACTTGACGGCAAGATCCCTAGCCATCAAGATCCTCAGTTGGCAGCAGACGATGCTGCCGTTAACACCTTTAAACGGTCAGACAGTGCCGTTAAGTTCTTCAGGACAGAACATGAAACTGTTCTGCCTTATATACCTAATTTCCGAAGTTTTGCGCATGAGGATATAGTGTAAATTTTACATGTTATGTAATACAGTTAATAGAATGTGTTGTGAATGTTTGATGAATTTCTGTAAATAATGTGAATTATTACATTTATCCGAAATGCATGTTAGATAAGGTCCTGAACATGTAGACCTTTGTTTACGTAGTCCATGTGAAGTTTCGATTGCCCCAAAATTTTCAGGTGATGTATATGTATGTCAGTCTCTGTCCCGAAAATCCGAGAATTTTCCCATGACCATGCTAATTGTTGAAATTTTCGCATTGAAAATAGAGGGCATGTGTAGGTTATTCAAAAAAATTCTAGTAAATTATGTAATGTGAAATAAATTTGGGTAAAAATTTCTGTGATAACATTCATGTTAGATACAGGTCTGAGAACTGTCAAATCTGATAATTATGTTGTGCTTCCATGATAATTGAATTAATTGTGGCATGTGAATGAGTATTTCATTTTCTGTAAATTATATGTAATTTAGGAAAATGTGAAAAATTGCATGTGTGGTCTGAAACCTACAAACAGTGTGTGGTTAAATTTGCATGAGATTTGGATAACAGTAGGTTATGTTGTGAAATTTCCATGTGAAATTGAATGATTTATGCATGCTTAACGTAATTAGGGTTTGATTAGGTGTTCCCAACCTGATTAGTGTAAATTTTGAAGTGTTTGAACCCTGTCAACAGTAGTACCATGATTTAGGAAAATAGAACCTTGTGTTTAATTATAAAACCATAAGTGATGTGTCATATTGTGTAGTATGTGTATGTTAAAAAAAACCAAATGTATGTTAAAAAAAAACCGAAATGTGTAAAATGTGTCGTGTGTGACACTGCTTCCATAGAGGGCTGTGGAACTGTACCGTGGAAAAGTCCCCATGGGAAGGTTCAATGTGTTTAATCCTATGGGCATTAGGATGACATCTTGGAGGTGGACAAGTACCACTGGTTAGGGTAGAGAGTACTTCTCCCGGTCTGCGCAGTACCAAGAGCCGTCACTGTGTTGCCTAGGTGGCGTCTATGTGTTATGTGTATGTGATGTGAATGTGTCCTTCTAGTGGTGGTTTGGACTATGTGTCACGGCATCTAATGTGAAATGTGAATGTGAATATGTGTAAATTGTGTAATGTGAACATGTGCATATGTGTAATGTGTAAAAGTGAACCATGTGAATGTGTAAATGTGTAACCATGTGATATAAATGTGTTAGAGTGTAAATTTGTAATTCATGTTATGAAATTATTAAGTTCATGTCAAAACAACAACCTTCATATGCTTATAATGATGCCTTACATGTACAAGAATATGTAGAATCCATGCTAGGAGTACTTCTTTTATATGTGTGTGAGATTCCATGCTTAGAATGCTACCTTGTTAGCTTAAATGTAAAATGTTAACTCTCATGTGAAGGAACGAGTAGAAAGCATGTGACAGGTATTTTGTTTTGAGATGACATGAATCATGTATCATGTGTTGTGAAGTTGTAGAAATACCATGATAGGATGTTTATTTTCATTGTCTCAACCATGCTATATGTTTGATTTAATGAAATAGAAAGTAGAACTTACTTGTGATGTATACATGTATGACGTGTATGGATTTACTTGCTGAGTCTTTTAGACTCACTCTTGCTTCGGCGTACAGGTTTAGTAGGTGACCCTACACCTTTGGAAGAGACCGTGGAAAGCGACTCCGAGCGAGGAGAGTAGCTTGGTGGAGTCACCGTTGTAGCATTTTGTGCTTTCATAGTATGTAACTGAGGCATTGTAATTAAAACATTATGAGATTGTGGACAAGCTATGTAATTTAGAATTTGTATTTTATTATGTGGAATTTAGATGTTTAAATTGTTATATGAATCATGTATGTTTAATGTGGATGATGAAATGAAATGACAAGTAGTCCTTTTACTTTCGCTACTATGAATTTGTATTTATGAACATCTCAACCATGTGTGATAGTGTTTGGGTAAATGTCCCACTGTGACGAGACTCACTATACCGACGTGGATTGGTATAATCGTACCGGTATAAGGAGGGTCGTCGCAGAGATTGGTATCAGAGCGACTTGGTTGAGACGGTACATAAATATCTGAGTCATCATCTTCATTACATGCTAAATCTTTATTGAATTGTCCACATGTTTAGAAATGATTAATAATGAATGGAAAATAGATAAGGAAGTGGTTAGGAAATTAAATAACGTAGTTCTAATAGTGGCTGAAATTTATTGCAGCCATGGCTTCGCGAGGTAGGCGTGGTGGTGCTCCTACTCGTGAGGGCGAGACGAGGCGTGAGGAGCAGACTGAGCAGCAGTCCCCGGCACCCCAGGGTCCCGTGCTTCCCCCTCCACCACCAGTGGATTATGGAGTGTTCATGCAGGGTCTAGTGCAGGCCATGCAGACGCAGGCCCACATCCAGGCTGCACTCCAGGCTCAGATGGAGGCTCAAGTTGGAATAATAAAATAAAGAGTAGTCTGTTTTATTTAATTGCATGATGTTGTGTTAAAAATGCATTGCTTGTTGTTTGCTGTAGCAGGCCCAGGTCCCAGTTCCCCAGGCTCAGGACCATGGTGGACCTTCCATCATGGAAAGATTCAAGAGGATGTTGCCACCCTCTTTTAAAGAGGAGAGCGACCCGTTACTAGCCGAGAGCTGGATGAGGGAGATTGAGAAGATCTTCCGGGCTATTAGGTGTGCGGACGATGACAAGGTTACTTTAGCCACCTATATGCTACAGGTATGTGCTAGTTTATTCGTTTATATCCCCTGTTAAGTTGAAGTTGTTTAGTTGGTTCTTATGAAGGTTATGTTGCAGGAGAGAGCTGATGTGTGGTGGACTTCATTACTGCGTACTCGGTTCGAGGACGGCGCTATTGAGATTGCTTGGGACGAGTTTGTGAGGCTCTTTCGGGCCAAGTTCGTCCCCGAGCATATCCAGGACCGGATGGAGCATGAGTTCCTTTCTTTGACCCAGGGCTCCATGACTGTGCTCAAGTATGAGGCCAGGTTTGCTAAATTATCTAAGTATGCACCTCACATAGTGACGGATGAGCGCAGGAAGGCAAAGAAGTTCGTGATGGGCCTTAAGCCATCATTGCGGACGAGGCTAGTGGCGTTTGACCATCGTACCCTGGATGAGGCCCTTAGCGCTGCTTGTAGGCAGGAGGGCGAGATGCAGCAGTATCTTGAGGAGAAGAAGGCTTCGCAGAAGAGGCCTGCAGCTACTTTCCAGTGGCAGGATAAGAAGAAGGCAGCGTACCATACACCACAGCGTCCAGTGGCAGCCAGCAGTACTCAGGTACCTTCTCAACGTTCCCCTGGTGTGAAGAAGGAGTGTCCCCATTGCGGGAAGACACACGGTGGTACAGAGTGTTGGATGGTAGCAGGAAAATGCTTGAAGTGCGGGAGCTGCGACCACAAGATCAAGGATTGTCCGAGACTTCAGCAGGGAGTCCACCACGGAGCGCCAACCCCAGCAGCAGTAGCAGCTGCAGCGCCAGCTACAAGAAGATCAGGAAGGCCTCGAGCCCCAGCTCGAGTGTTTGCCCTAGCACGAGAGGGCGCCGAGCAGGCGGAGCATGTCACCGAAGGTACGATTTTACTTCTAGGAGTGCACGCTCGAGTTTTGTTTGATACGGGTGCCACTCACTCGTTCATTTTCGAGTGGTTCGCTAGGCAGTTAGCTCTAGAGTCAGGCGTAGAGTCTGAGGATTTAGAAGTCCCGTTGTCTGTACACACACCCGCGGGCACAGTATCGACTGGGAAGTGTATTCCGTCGTTACCTGTGTGTATTGAGGATAGAGTCCTAGAAGGGTGTTTCTTCTAGCTAAAGATGAAGGACTATGATGCTATTCTTGGTCTGGATTGGCTAGAGGAGCACTATGCGTTAGTAGATTTTCGTCGGAAGAGGTTTGTTTTCCGCATTCCTGGTGAGGACGAGTTCTCTCATCCCTTGCCAAGAAACTTGGCGGGAAAGTTGGTCATCTCTGCCATGAAGGCGATGCGCATGGTAAACAAGGGTTGTGACGCTTTTCTTGCCAGCGTGGTGTTAGTACCCGAGGCTGGTGAGTCACTTACTCTTGCAGAGATCGAGGTAGTGCAAGATTTTCCAGACGTCTTTCCTGATGATTTGTCTGGATTGCCACCGGATAGAGAGATAGAGTTAACCATAGAGTTGCTTCCGGGCACCTCTCCTATCTCGAAGGCTCTATATCGGATGGCACCTGCGGAGTTAGCCGAGTTAAGGAGGCAGTTGCAAGAATTGCTAGATAAGGGATTTATTCGCCCTAGTGTTTCACCTTGGGGCGCACATGTATTATTTGTAAGGAAGAAGGACGGGTCACTTAGGTTATACATCGATTATAGAAAGCTAAACCAAGTGACAGTGAAGAACATGTATCCCTTACCTCGGATTGATGATTTGTTTGACCAGTTGCAAGATGCATCAGTCTTTTCTAAGATTGATTTGCGATCTGGTTATCATCAGTTGAGGATTAGGAGTGAGGATGTGTCCAAGACGACATTTAGATCTCGTTATGGGCATTATGAGTTTTTGGTTCTTCCTTTCGGATTGACCAACGCCCCTGCAACGTTCATGGATCTCATGAACAGGGTGTTTATGCCGTACTTAGATAGCTTTGTTATGGTATTTATTGATGATGTGCTGGTCTACTCTCCGGATGAGGCCACACACCGTCAACATTTGAGGGTAGTGTTAGAGGTTCTTCGTGAGCATAAGTTGTATGCTAAATTCAGCAAGTGCGATTTCTGGTTGCGCGAGGTTCATTTCCTCGGGCATGTGATCTCCGATGCTGGTGTGGCAGTTGATCCAGCGAAGGTCCAAGCAGTATTAGATTGGGAGATCCCCAGGACCCCTTTGGAGATTCGGAGTTTCCTTGGTTTGGCGGGATATTACTGGCGGTTTATTGATGGATTTTCATCCATCGCCGCCCGATTATCTAAGCTGACCAGGAAGGGTGAGAAGTTCGTATGGTCTGAGGCATGTGAGCGTAGCTTCCAGTTATTGAAGGCTAAGCTTACTTCCGCTCCGGTATTGGTATTACCTAGTGGTCCAGAAGGTTTTGCCATTTATACGGATGCATCTCGAATTGGCTTAGGCTGTGTGCTAATGCAGGAAGGAAGGGTAGTGGCGTATGCTTCTCGCCAATTGAAGGATCATGAGCGTAACTATCCGACTCATGATTTCGAGCTTGCGGCAGTGGTTCATGCACTAAAGATCTGGAGGCACTATCTTTATGGTGTCAGATTTGAGGTGTTTACTGACCATAAGAGCTTGAAGTATCTCTTCTCCCAGAAGGATCTAAACCTACGGCAGAGGAGATGGATTGAGTTCCTCGAGGACTACGACTTCGATCTTCAATATCATCAAGGAAAGGCGAATGTCGTAGCGGATGCTCTTAGCAGAAGGAGGTCTTCGCTCCAGCAGTATTGGAAGATGTTGGAGGATGCGGCGTGTGCGATGGCTGAGTTAGAGACCTTATGTCAGGCTTTTGTGGCTCAGTTGTCTCTTAGGTCTTTGGTGTTGGATGAGGTGATCGAGCAGCAAAAAGTCGACCCTAGACTCCAAGAGTTAGTGGGCAAGGCGGGCATTGCTCGTGATGAGGATGGCATGATTAGATTCCATCACCGAGTTTGTGTTCTTGCTATTGTGGATGTCCGTGAGCATGTATTAGTAGAGGCTCATAGGTCGAGATTCTCTATTCATCCGGGTAACACCAAGATGTACTAGGATTTGAAGAGGTCCTTTTGGTGGTCTGGCATGAAGAGGGATGTAGCGGATTATGTATCCCGGTGTTTAGTATGCCAGCAAGTGAAAGCCGAGCGGCAGCGACCATCTGGTCTCATGCAGAAGATGGAGATCCCAGTATGGAAGTGGGAAGCTGTCACTATGGATTTTGTTTCGGGTTTGCCTCGATCTAGACGGGGCAATGACTCGATTTGGGTAGTCGTAGATAGATTCTCGAAGACTACGCATTTCCTGCCTATGAAGAAGAAGCAGTCGATTGAGAGCTTGGCTAGATTGTATGTCAGTAGCATTATTAGATTGCATGGTGTGCCGAAGTAGATCATTTCGGATCGAGATCCGAGATTTACTTCGAGGTTGTAGAAGAGTCTTCAGGATGCTTTAGGTTCGGAGCTGAGGCTCAGTTCGGCGTTTCATCCCCAGACAGATGGACAGTCTGAGAGGACTATCCAGACGCTCGAGGATATGTTGAGGGCGTGTGTGCTGGATTGGAAGGATGATTGGGAGCGTCATTTACCTCTAGTGGAGTTCGCATACAACAACAGCTTTCATGCGAGTATCGGTATGGCTCCATTTGAGGCGTTGTATGGAAGGCCTTGCAGACCCCCTTTATGTTGGGAGGAGACCGGCGATAGGCAGTTGATCGGTCCGGAGTTAGTTCAGGAGACTTCGGATAAGATTCAGCTTATCAGGAAGAGGCTTGTTGCGGCACAGGATAGGCAGAAGAGCTATGCCGACAACAGGAGGAAGGATCTAGAGTTTGAGGTAGGTGAGCATGTCTTCTTGAAGATATCGCCTACGCGTGGTGTGGTTAGATTTGGCAGGCATAGTAAATTAAGCCCTAGATTCATTGGCCCGTATGAGATTCTCAGACGATTGGGCAATGTGGCTTATGAGCTAGCTTTATGCCCAGATTTAGCTAGTGTTCATCCCGTTTTCCACGTATCTATGCTCAGGAAGTATGTTCGAGATCCATCTCATGTTATTAGTCACGAGCCAGTGGAGATCCAGCCAGATCTGTCGTATGTGGAGCAACCAGTAGCTATTCTTGACCGGAAGGTTCAGCATCTCCGGAACAAGAGGATTACGTCGGTAAAAGTTTTATGGCGGAACATCTCACGAGAGGAGGCTACTTGGGAGCTTGAGGATGCGATGAGGAAGAAGTATCCTCATTTGTTCGAGTAGTATTGTATAAACTTCGAGGACGAACTTTCCTTAAGGGGGAGAGGGTGTAAGACCCTCGAATTGTTTGTCATTTTATTTATTGTGTGTTGAGTCATGTTGTGTGTATATATATATATATATATATATCTTGTATGCGTACATAGATACTTATGTACGATGTTATCTTGGTATACTTACGTATGCATGCGTATATTAATTGTAAATATTGCTTGATTACATTTTGTAGTAGTGTGTACATCATATTACATATATGGCATGTAAATATATAGTGTAAGCATGGTTTTCTGCATGTTTTAAGCTCTGGCCGAAGAGCAAATTGGCGTCAACATGGATGGACGTCCATATTGAGTAAACGTCCATGTCGATGGACGCCAACTATAAGGTAAACGGCCATGGATGTGGACGTCTACTTCTCTGATTTTATGTGGGCAGCAGACCCTAAAATTCTGGGGCAAGCTAGCTCACCCATTGGGGAGAAGTCCCCAACGGCTCTCAGCTCTCCCATCAGGCCCTGCGGGATATCCCAAGCCTTTTCCTATAAACCTTCCTCTCCTTGCAACCTGAAAGACTCTCTCTTAGCTCTTTGCAAAGGGAGAAGGAAACCCTAGCTGAACTGGAGGAGAACTGAACTTTGGGAGCTCAGATCCGGCGATTCAAAACTTCCCCCGACGATCTACTGCTCTTGAAAGGGAGTTTGGATGAAGGAGAAGGCTTCCCCAACCTCGGTTTGGCAGCTACTTCGACCTAGAACCCGAGGGAAGGCTGTGGAGGAGACTTCTTGGCACTGCCCAAGGAGAGCTTCAACATCAAATTTAATCCCTTTGGAGATTTTGTAAAAGGCAAGTAACCCATCCCCGTAGGCCATGTATGTGTCGAGTAGGTTTTAAAGATTTTATGAGATTTTCCTCGTGTCCTGGATCCCCACATTCACCCATTCTTCAGAGCTCAGTCCGTGTTTTGCACAGACAGGAACTTGACGTCAAGATCCCTAGCCGTCAAGATCCTCAGTTGGCGGCAGACGATGCTGCCGTTAACACCTTTAAACGGTCAGACAGTGCCGTTAAGTTCTTCAGGACAGAACAGTAAACTGTTCTGCCTTATATACCTAATTTCCAAAGTTTTGCGCATGAGGATATAGTGTAAATTTTACATGTTATGTAATACAGTTAATAGAATGTGTTGTGAATGTTTGATGAATTTCTGTAAATAATGTGAATTATTACATTTATCCGAAATGCATGTTAGATAAGGTCCTGAACATGTAGACCTTTGTTTACGTAGTCCATGTGAAGTTTCGATTGCCTCGAAATTTTCAGGTGATTTATATGTATGTCAGTCCCTGTCCCGAAAATCCGAGAATTTTCCCATGACCATGCTAATTGTTGAAAGTTTCGCATTGAAAATAGAGGGCATGTGTAGGTTATTCAAAAAAAAATCTAGTAAATTATGTAATGTGAAATAAATTCGGGTAAAAATTTCTGTGATAACATTCATGTTAGATACAGGTCTGAGAACTGTCAAATCTGATAATTATGTTGTGCTTCCATGATAATTGAATTAATTGTGGCATGTGAATGAGTATTTCATTTTCTGTAAATTACATGTAATTCATAAAAATGTGAAAAATTGCATGTGTGGTCTAAAACCTGCAAACAGTGTGTGGTTTAATTTTCATGAGATTTGGATAACAGTAGGTTATGCTGTGAAATTTCCATGTGAAATTGAATGATTTATGCATACTTAACGTAATTAGGGTTTGATTAGGTGTTCCCAACCTGATTAGTGTAAATTTTGAAGTGTTTGAACCCTGTCAACAGTAGTACCATGATTTAGGAAAACCGAACCATGTGTTTAATGATAAAACCATAAGTGATGTGTCATATTGTGTAGTATGTGTATGTTAAAAAAAAACCGAAATGTGTAAAATGTGTCGTGTGTGACACTGCTTCCATAGAGGGCTGTGGAACCGTACCGTGGAAAAGTCCCCACGGAAAGGTTCAATGTGTTTAATCCTATGGGCATTAGGATGAAATCTTGGAGATGGACAAGTACCACTAGTTAGGGTGGAGAGTACTTCTCCCGATCTGCGCAGTACCAAGAGCCGTCACTGTGTTGCCTAGGTGGCGTCTATGTGTTATGTGTATGTGATGTGAATGTGTCCTTCTAGTGGTGGTTTGGACTATGTGTCACGGCATCTAATGTGAAATGTGAATGTGAATATGTGTAAATTATGTAACGTGAACATGTGCATATGTGTAATGTGTAAAAGTGAACCATGTGAATGTGTAAATGTGTAACCATGTGATATAAATGTGTTAGAGTGTAAATTTGTAATTCATGTTACGAAATTATTAAGTTCATGTCAAAACAGCAACCTTCATATGCGTATAATGATGCCTTACATGTACAAGAATATGTAGAATCCATGCTAGGAGTACTTCTTTTATATGTGTGTGAGATTCCATGCTTAGAATGCTACCTTGTTAGCTTAAATGTAAAATGTTAACTCTCATGTGAAGGAACGAGTAGAAAGCATGTGACAGGTATTTTGTTTTGAGATGACATGAATCATGTATCATGTGTTGTGAAGTTGTAGAAATACCATGATAGGATGTTTATTTTCATTGTCTCAACCATGCTATATGTTTGATTTAATGAAATAGAAAGTAGAACTTACTTGTGATGTATACATGTATGACGTGTATGGATTTACTTGCTGAGTCTTTTAGACTCACTCTTGCTTCGGCGTACAGGTTTAGTAGGTGACCCTACACCTTTGGAAGAGACCGTGGAAAGCGACTCCGAGTGAGGAGAGTAGCTTGGTGGAGTCACCGTTGTAGCATTTTGTGCTTTCATAGTATGTAACTGAGGCATTGTAATTGAAACATTATGAGATTGTGGACAAGCTATGTAATTTAGAATTTGTATTTTATTATGTGGACTTTAGATCTTTAAATTTTTATATGAATCATGTATGTTTAATGTGGATGATGAAATGAAATGACAAGTAGTCCTTTTACTTCCGCTACTCTGAATTTGTATTTATGAACATCTCAACCATGTGTGATAGTGTTTAGGTAAATGTCCCACTGTGACGAGACTCACTATACCGACGTGGATTGGTATAATCGTACCGGTATAAGGAGGGTCGTCGCACCCCTGCTGTTCAGGACCTCGTCTTTCTATGGATCAAGGAGGAGATGTTGAAGAAGTTGTAAATGAAGGGTAAAGCTGAGATTATGTTATTGGAGCTAGAAGAGGAGTTGGAAGATGAGGAGAAGCCATGGTACTATGAGATAGCTAAGTATTGCAAGAATCAATCGTACCCTAAGGAAGCCACAAGTGATGAAAAGAAAGCCATAAGGAGATTGTCCCAAAAGTACACCCTGGTTGGGAATACTGTCACGCCCCTCCAATTTAGCAGCTGAATAAATCGGAGGGAAACGTGAGCAACGAGTATGGTAACGTAAATTGCGCATACAAACGCAAACATCAGAGCATCTAATGAACAATAATTGAAATAAACTCTTGATTTCATTATAAAATCACTAAGACTATTACAACCACTAATTCGGAGCCAATACAGAGGGCTAAATGACATCATTACATTAGAAAAGAAATCTAGAGCAATAACTATTAGACTCCATAGTACTAGGGCAACTTCATCAACTGACTCCAGGTCACTCATCACTCTGGTCCTGTCCCATTGGTGTGTGTAACGTCATTCTCCGACTTACCTGAGACACAATAACAAATAACGAAGGGTGAGCGATAACGCCTAGTAGGACTTAAATCTCAATAGTCAAGCAGGCTTTAAATAATTAATGTTTTAAATGGCAGAATAACTAATGATAGAGAGAGTCATGTAATGTCAAGAAAGTAATAGCACAAGTAACATGGTTCGAATAGCAGATGAATCAAGTATAGCACGATGATTAAAGTCAAGTCACGATGAAATAATAACGTCAAGCAATAGCAAGAAACATGTATAGCAAGGAGAGAGATAGTAGTTGGCCATGTAAAGAGTAAATTGCACTTTGATTGATTTTCATCAATCGAAATAGTATAGCACTTTTGATTAACTTTCGTCAATCGAAATAGTAATGGCACTTTGGTTATCTGTAGATAGCCGAGAGAGAATATAGCACTTTGAATGCGACTAAGTTAGGATAGAACGCAATAACTCAAGATAGCAAGTATCATGTAGAGCAAGTAGAGAGTACGATAGTAGACGCTCAATAACAGGACATTAGTAGTTCAGTAACAGTCAGTGGCAGTACAGTAACAGTGCAGTACGTCTGAACTAACAGACTAACAGTCACAGTATAACAGTCAGATGTCTAGCTAATTTAAAACAGTCAGTCAGGACCAGTGCAAATGCAGATACCGTCAATAGCCTCTGCAGGTATTTTCGGGCTCTCTGCCCCCAGGACTAGATTGGAGCCCCTCGGACAATCTCCATGCCCTCAGCGGTATGCATTCAAGTCAGTAGAGTCACAAGACCCATTTTAGCGTTAGACAGTCATGAGCAGTACAAAACAGTAGGAGCCACACAGCTCAAAGGGTACCAAGAGAGTACTAGATGAATAGACGAGAGAGATGAGATAGTAGAGTGAACGTGAATAGATGAGCGAGTAGAGTATAGATGAGAACTAATGAACATTGCATGTAACATGTCGAGTAAACAGGCGATAATAACAGTTGCACAACACATGCGTTTGGTGTTGGCAGTCAGGTGGAATACATAACCCTTCCGCTGACCTTGTTATGCATAGGTTCAGAGGTCCGGCATGTTTCTAGATAAGAGCAAGATCAAACTAAGGCCGTTTGGATCATGTTGATCCCTAAAGGGTATCATAGGTATTAGGGTACAACCAGCTCGTCGACCATGTGGGAATCCATGGACAGAGGAGACTTACGGAGGCCTTGAACAAGGATTCACTAGTCCGGCAGAAGGAATATCAGACGGAGAGTTCGTCCAAGTCAAGAGAGTGTATATAGAAACAAGTGCCTGATGTTCTAGAGGAATTCTAGAACAGTGGAGTGTCGATAACGGTACTCCCAAAACATCGCGAGAATCGTAGACAAGTTCATTTAAAATGGGGAAAATTTAAATATATAATTGACATAAATTACCAGATGTATTATGAGATAATTTCATGCCAAGTTAAGCCATTATGGATGGTTCAAAGTGAGTGCAAGTTTAAGAGAAATTTGTAGATAGAAAGTGGTCATGTGTATGTATTTTAAACACACATAAATGTTCAATTTATGACAAGTATTTTTACTGCGTGTATAACTATTAATAGAGGGTACAAGCACTGTAGAGGGTCAAAGCATCACAAATTATGGGTTTTCAAGCAAAAGTCCCAGATCGCAACGTACCCTAGTAAGTAGGGCTGTAAACGGGTCGGTTTCGGAACCGGAAACACAGATTCCGATACCGATTCCGATAACCGAAATATGGTTCCGATTCCGATTCCGATTTCGATAAGAATAGTTAATTCCGATTCCGTTCCGATTCCGATAACATTACCGAAACTGAAATTCTGATAAAGTAAGATGTTTACCATAATTTTACCTTGAGTTTATGATAATTTATCGGAATAACCGATACCGATTCCGATTATTTTTTCGATTCCGATTCCGATAACTTATCGGAATATCCGATACCGATTCCGATAAGCTATCGGTATCATTTTCTGATTCCGAAACCGATAATTTTTATCGGTATCGGGTCGGAATATCAGATTATCGGGTTCCGTTTACACCCCTACTAGTAAGGGTCGCGACGGGGTCAACTGAGAACGCGACATGGCCTTGTATAGATTGCGATGGGCTTGTCAATTCAGGCATGCAGATCGCGACGACAGACCCTGTAGTGATCAGATCACGATGGAAGGTGCTGTCGCGATAGCCCTGAGAACGCGACCTATCGGGCCGTCGCGTTCTCAAGTCCTGTACCTGAGTTTGAGCGGGAAAAGGACAGAGCATGGGTTTGCAGGCCAAATTGCCTTATTTTGACACATGGTGCTTCAAAAACTTAGAAAAAATTGTACAATGTATGAAAAATCACGAAACTAGTTCTCAACCGATCTAGACATGTAAGAGTACTTCCAGTAAATCATAATTTGAAAACCATCATGGTTTCGATAGGCTTTAATCAAGTCAAACATGAAGAATAGAAGACTGTGTATAGTTGGGATGCAAGAATTAATTTGCAAGATAGGGTGATGAAAATTAGGGCTTTCAAGGGCAAAAGATTCCTAACAATCATCAGTATCTTCAAAAACAATTTCGAGGTATGATATAGAGTATTCAAGGAGATATGAATTAAACATGAAGGTTCGGGGTCAAGAGGTTTGCAGAGATTCAAAAATCAATAAGAAAAGATTGGGTGCACGAAAAATTATGAAACGAAAGGGGTTTCGTTCCTGATGCATGGAAAAATCTACAGAAAAATTTAATTAGATTTTGCTTGCGAGAATGCCTACCTTGACTCGATTTCCTCTTCTAGGGCTAGAACTTGAAGAACGAGAGAGAGAGCTTGAGAGAGTCTTCTCCCCACGAGATCTCCTCCTCCTTGGCCTCTCCTCCTGGTCTAGCAAACCTTGGCAATGAGCTAGGGCCAGCCATGGGGGATTTAGGAGAGTATTTATGCTTGTTGGGTTGTTATTTCCTAATAGGACTCTAACCCCCATTAAATTCTGAATTTCCTATTTCTTAACCTCCTTCCAAACTTTCCACTTCCTATTTGGGTTAGGATGGGAGTTAAATTCATGTCCAACCTATTGGGGTAGGTTTAGGAATCCAATTTCCATCTTAAATTAGCTATTTTAATGCTCAAATACCTCTTTTCTATTTAAGAAATATTTAAGTTACGAATTTAGGATATTTTCCTATTATTCATCTTTTTAAAAATCCCTATTTTGGCCCAATAAATTTTATATGGTCCATTTAACAAAGCCCATTATTTATTGGAATTTATCTGATGGGATTTCTCTATTTTAAATAGGGAATAATAGAGTTACAGATTTTTATTACATTTCTTACTTGAATTTATTCATGGGCCATGAGAGGTCCATTGGTCCAATTCTGACAATGGATAATCATTTCATGATGTTGGAAGTCTCTCCGACATGTTCGTTTAATTTATGGGCACATTATTTGTCTGTATTAACGGTTTTCTGACTTAGTTCCTTAATTTAGATAATTAGTCACGTTGTGACATACGTTTGGCCAATCGGATTTTTTTGTTGCACGAATTTCTCTATGGAACACTTAGGGATAATATTTGGGGTTGATTTATAATTTTTAAGGATTTTTTAGATATGTTCTTGCACATACGATAATCGTATGTATGTTTCTATTATTCCGTTTTTATAGAAATTTATTATTTTGAATTTTTAAATACTGAATTTTTCGGATTGCTACATCCTCCCCCACTTAAAAGAATTTAGTCCCCAAATTCATATGATATGATACGACTACCAATTTATTCTGAATATTTCAATCCATCATCTCCCCCACTTAGGGCTTTGCTATCGTGAAAATAATATGAAATCAAACTAAGGGCTTAGTGATGGTACCTTGTCCACTCTCATTGGCATGATTTATATCCACAAGGGCTTGTAATCGTCCTTGGCGTGGAGTTTGGTTCTTCTTTGTTGGACAATCGATGACTCGATGTTATTGACTTCCACATCGCAAGCATCTGCCCAATCTCTTCCAACAGTTATCAACCTGATGCCCTGGCTTTTCACAAAATTCACAGACTTCCTACCGCTTCACTTCTCCTTTTATTCTCTTGCTATCTACTGTATTTCTTTCTTTATTATCATTGGAATGGGTAGCGCGTTCCCTTTTCAACACCTTCTTCTTATGGATCTTTTCAAGAAGTTCCATGGTGTCCTCTCCTAATTGAGCTCTCAATACCATGACTGAATATACTTCAATGTCTAGTGGAGCCAATTTTTCCCAGAACACAGGTCTCAACCCTTCTAAGAACTCTTTGCCTTCATCTTTTCTGTACTCACCAAATATGGTGCATACTGTGCTAGTCTTTCAAATTGCGCTTCATATTCTGCTACAAACATCATTCGTTATTTTAAATTGGTGAACTCATTTGCCTTCTTCTCACAAATCCTCCTGGAAAAATATTTGGTGTTGAAGAGTTCTAAAAATTTATCCCACTCTATGTTGAGGTTGGGCAATTGTCGACTGGCAGCGTCCCACCAAGTTCTAGCATCACGGTCCAACTGGAAGGTTGCCAGAAGGACTTTCTCCTGCTCTGAACATTGCATAACTCTAAAGATTCGTTCCATCGCCTTCACCCAATTTTCAGCTTCATCGGGATCCGGAGTTCCATTAAACCTAGGGGGATTTATTCGTTGAAAGTTCCCATATAAGTCTCCTGCCCCATTTCTTGCTCCTGCTTGAATCACGTTGTTAAGGGCTTGAATTAACCCCTGTACAGTTTGTTGTAATTCATGCATTTGTGCATGCTCACCAGCCATCTCCTCTAGTTCCTACGAGCAATAATACTTATTAATTTCTTCTTAAACTTAGGGTGCTTATACATATAGTTAAGCTCCTAGCATAACCCCAAGCTTTACCCAATCTCTCACATAGGTATGGTGGTTGACTTAGACACGGTCATGGCAGTTCACCTAAAACATCCCTAGACTTAAAATATCCTAATAAGGACATCCAAGGCTCTGATACCAACTGTCACGCCCCTCCAATTTAGCAGTGGAATAAATCGGAGGGAAACGTGAGCAACGAGTATGGTAACGTAAATTGCACATACATACGCAAACATCAGAGCATCTAATGAACAATAATTGAAATAAACTCTTGATTTCATTATAAAATCACTAAGACTATTACAACCACTAATTCAGAGCCAATACAGAGGGCTCAATGACATCATTACATTAGAAAAGAAATCTAGAGCAATAACTATTATACTCCATAGTACTAGGGCAACTTCATCAACTGACTCTAGGTCACTCATCACTCTGGTCCTATCCCATTGGTGTGTGTAACGTCATTCTCCGACTTACCTGAGACATAATAACAAATAACGAAGGGTGAGCTATAACGCCTAGTAGGACTTAAATCTTAATAGTCAAGCAGGCTTTAAATAATTAATATTTTAAATGGCAGAATAACTAATGATAGAGAGAGTCATGTAAAGTCGAGAAAGTAATAGCACAAGTAACATTCTTCGAATAGCAGATGAATCAAGTATAGCACGATGATTAAAGTCAAGTCACGATAGAAACAATAACGTCAACGTCAAGCAATAGCAAGAAACATGTATAGCAAGGAGAGAGATAGTAGTTGGCCATGTAAAGAGTAAATTGCACTTTGATTGATTTTCATCAATCGAAATAGTATAGCACTTTTGATTAACTTTCGTCAATCAAATAGTAATGGAACTTTGGTTATCCGTAGATAGCCGAGAGAGAATATAGCACTTTGAATGTGACTAAGTCAGGATAGAACGCAATAACTCAAGATAGCAAGTATCAAGTAGAGCAAGTAGAGAGTACGACAGTAGTCGCTCAAAAACAGGACAGTAGCAGTTCAGTAACAGTCAGTGGCAGTACAGTAACAGTGTAGTACGTCTGAACTAACAGACTAACAGTAACAGTATAACAGTCAGATGTCTAGCTAATTCAGAACAGTCAGTCAGGACCAGTGCAAATGCAGACACTATCAATAGCCCCTACAGGTATTTTCGGGTGGCTCTTTGCCCCCAGGACTAGATTGGAGCCCCTCAGACACTCTCCGTGCCCTCAGCAGTATGCATTCATGTCAGTAGAGTCACAAGACCCATTTTAGCGCTAGACAGTCATGAGTAGTACAAAATAGTAGGAGCCACACAACTCAAAGGGTACTAAGAGAGTACTAGATGAATAGACGAGAGAGATGAGATAGTAGAGTGAACGTGAATAGATGAGCGAGTAGAGTATAGATGAGAACTAAGGAACATTGCACGTAACATGTCGAGTAAACAGGTGATAATAACACTTGCACAACACACGCGTTTGGTGTTGGTAGTCAGGTGGAATACACAACCCTTCCGCTGGCCTTGTTATGCACAGGTCCAGAGGTCCGGCATGTTTCTAGATAAGAGCGAGAGCAAACTAAGGCCGTTTGGATCATGTTGATCCCTAAAGGGTATCATAGGTATTAGGGTACAACCAACTCGTCGACCATGTGGGAATCCATGGGTAGAGGAGACTTACGGAGGCCTTGAACAAGGATTCACTAGTCCGGCAGAAGGAATATCCGATGAAGAGTTCATCCAAGTCAAGAGGGTGTGTATATAGAAACAAGTGTCCGACGTTCTAGATGAATTCTAGAACAGTGGAGCGTCGATAATGGTACTCCCAAAACATCGCGAGAATCGTAGACAAGTTCATTTAAAATGGGGCAAATTTAAATATATAATTGACATCAATTACCAGATGTATTATGAGATAATTTCATGCCAAGTTAAGCCATTATGGATGGTTCAAAGTGAGTGCAAGTGTAAGAGAAATTTGTAGATAGAAAGTGGTCATGTGTATGTATTTTAAACACACATAAATGTTCAATTTATGACAAGTTTTTTTACTGCGTGTATGACTATTAATAGAGGTTACAAGCACTGTAGAGGGTCAAAGCATCACAAATTATGGGTTTTCAAGCAAAAGTCCCAAATTGCGACGCACCCTAGTAAGGGTCGTGATGGGGTCAACTGAGAACACGACATGGCCTTGTACAGATCGCGACAGGCTTGTCAGTTCAGGTAGACAGATCGCGACGACAGACCCTGTCACAATCAGATCGCAACGGAAGGTGCTGTCACGACGACCCTGAGAATGTGGCCTATCGGGCCGTCGCATTCTCAGGTCCTTTACCTGAGTTCGAGCGGGAAAAGGACAGAGCATGGGTTTGCGGGCCAAATTGCCTTATTTTGACACAAGGTGCTTCAAAAATTTAGAACAAATTGTACAATGTATGAAAAATCACGAAACTATTCTAAACTGATCTACACATGTAAGAGTACTTCCAGTAAACCATAATTTGAAAACCGTCATGGTTTCAATAGGCTTTAATCAAGTCAAACATGAAGAATAGAAGACTATGTACAGTTGGGATGCAAGAATTAATTCACAAGATAGGGTGGATGAAAATTAGGGCTTTCAGAGGCGAAAGATTCCTAACAATCATCAGTATCTTCAATAAAAATTTTGAGGCATGATATAGAGTATTCAAGGAGATATGAATTAAACATGAAGGTTCAGGGTCAAGAGGTTTGTAGAGATTCAAAAATCAATAAGAAAAGATTGGGTGCATGAAAAATTATGAAACAAAAGGGGTTTCATTCCTGATGCATGGAACAATCTACAGACAAATTTAATTAGATTTTTCTCATGAGAATGCCTACCTTGACTCGATTTCCTCTTCTAGGGCTAGAACTTGAAGAACGAGAGAGAGAGCTTGAGAGAGTCTTCTCCCCACGAGATCTCCTCCTCCTTGGCCTCTCCTCCTGGTCTAGCAACCCTTGGCAATGAGCTAGGGCCAGCCATGGGGGATTTAGGAGAGTATTTATGCTTGTTGGGTTGTTATTTCCTAATAGGACTCTAACCCCCATTAAATTCTGAATTTCCTATTTCTTAACCTCCTTCCAAGCTTTCCACTTCCTATTTGGGTTAGGATGGGAGTTAAATTCGTGTCCAACCTATTAGGGCAGGTTTAGAATCCTATTTCCATCTTAAATTAGCTATTTTAATGCTCAAATACCTCTTTTCTATTTAAGAAATATTTAAGTTACGAATTTAGGATATTTTCCTATTATTCCTCTTTTCAAAAATCTATATTTTGGCCCAATAAATTTTATATGGTTTATTTAACAAAGCCCATTATTTATTGGAATTTATTATATGAGATTTCTCTATTTTTAATAGGGAATAATAGAGTTACCGATTTTTATTGCATTTCTTACTTGAATTTATTCATGGGCCATGAGAGGTCCATTGGTCCAATTCCGATAATGGGTAATCATTTCATGATGTTGGAAGTCTCTCCGACATGTTCATTTAATTTGTGGACGCGTTATTTGTCTGTGTTAACGGTTTTCCGACTTAGTTCCCTAATTTAGATAATTAGTCACGTTGCGACATACGTTTGGCCAATCAGATTTTTCATTGCACGAATTTCTCCGTGGAACACTTAGGGATAATATTTGGGGTTGATTTATAATTTTTAAGGATTTTTTAGATATGTTCTTGCACATACGATAATGGTATGTATGTTTCTATTATTCCATTTTTATAGAAATTTATTATTTCAAATTTTTAAATACTGAATTTTCCGGGTTGCTATAAATACACTCTATAGAAGGGGACTCACTGGAATTTTGCTCAGGTGCCTGGACGATGATGGAGTCTTGAAGGTTGTTGAAGAGGCACATTAGGGTGTGTGTGGTGGCTATGTGAATAGCCAAATGCTCGCTAAGAAGATCCTCAGGCAGGGCTTCTACTGGCCCACTCTAGAGGAGGATTGTTCCATCTTTGTTCGTCGGTGTGTCAAGTGCCAACTACACGCCGACAAAATTCATTCTCCATCCTCGACACTCCACCCAATATCCTCCCCATGGCCTTTCGCTATGTGGGCTTTCGACATCATTGGTCCCCCTGGTGATCCCAACTCCCAAAACAAAACCAAATCTTACATCCTCACTGCAACGGAGTACTTCACCAAGTGGGCGGAAGCCGAAGCATATGCGGAGATCAAGGCAACAACTGTCTGCAAGTTCATCATGAGAAACATCATCACCAGGTTCGGCATCCCGAGTACCATCATCACCGACAATGGGCCACAGTTTATCTCTCAAGAGCTGCGTGACCTCTGCAACAGGTATAAAATTGCATTGCATCATTCATCACCATATTATCCGCAAGGCAATGGCCAAGCAGAGGCCAAGAACAAAACTCTAATCAAAATTATTAAGAAATCTTGTGAGGCTAACAAGTTCTCGGACTAGCCAAAAAAGTTTGCAGAAGCTCTATGGGCCTACAGTACTTCAATCCATACCCCCACTGGGTAGACACCGTTCACCCTCACTTACGGAATGGAGGTTGTAGTACCATATGAAATCCTCATTCTCTCGTTAAGCATCCATCTTGACAAAGACTTGTCAATCGATGAGCAGCGTAAATTGCTCCTAGCACAAGTGGAACTCCTAGACGAGAAGCATCTGGTCGCCGTAGAACACACAAGAGCATATCAAAATAGGCTCACTCGTTTTCACCAAAAGAAAGTAATTGAGAGAAAGTTCAAGGTCGGTGAGATGGTAGTGAAAAGAATCTTTGTAAAACCTGGGGGTCCCCATTCTAAACTCCAACCAAACTGGGAAGGACCGTACGTAGTTAAGGAAGCATATCCAGGCAACGCATACAGGCTAGTCAACGCGGAAGGTGAGGAGCTCTCTCACCCTTAGAATGGGCTTTATCTCAAAAAGTACTACTCTTAGATAAGTGTTTGGGTTAATATGGTACACGGACCCTAAAATGAAAGACCATCATTGTTAATTCATTTCTGATTCTTTGTGGGTTAGCCAGAGGTGTCGACACCCACACACTTACACGCCCACCCCTGGAAAGCCAGAGGCACGAAATCTAAGGAAGATGAACGCCGAACCAAGAGTCTAGGGTATTACCCGCCTCTTTTCCACTCGGTCCGCCAAAAGAAAGGGAAACCTGAGGGATCAACCTCAGAATCCACCCAAAGCTCAAACAGGTGTAGGTCAAGGCATAACAAGGGGAAAAGGAAAGAATCAATGTCAAATCCAAGTCAAAAGAGCCAAAAACTAGGCAAATCAAATGCATAAAAAGCACGTCAAGAGTGGCAAAGTCCCCGCAGAGATCCAAATGGACCTGGTCGTAAGCGTGCTAAGAACCCCGAAAGCCAAAAAGACCGAACCCCACTGAGTGTAGGGTAGAGGAATGGGTGTCTCCCCGGTCGCCCAAGCTGTTGGCAGACTTCCTAAATATTCTTTTCCCTCCTCCCCCACGGGTATGCCTTAGGGTTAAGACAAGGCAACGATCAACTAAAGAGGACGTCGCCGAAAGCCACCTCGGGTGAAGGCACCACTTAAGCACGTCCAACCTTTGTCTAGCACACCCAAGACTTGTTAATGAACTCTCAATGATGGCTGAGTAATTAAAGGATCCAAGCACCAGATTTTTCCAATTAGAGCAGATCTCCTTCGTTCCGCACGTCTTTTTAGAAGGGACCATGCTGGGTTGCGGCCCTCATTTCAAAATCCAAAAAAGTAGAATATTTCAAAATAAAAAAATAGAATATCTCAAAATCCAAAAAAAATAGAATATCTGAAAATAAAAAAAATAGAATACCCCAAAACAAAAAATAGAATATTTTCAAAATAAAAAAATAGAATATTTCAAAACAAAAAAATCACATATTTTAAAACAAAAAAATCACATATTTCAAAACCCAAGAAAAATTTGAATATTTTCAAAATGCAAAAAAATTGAATATTTCAAAATCTAAAAAAATAGAATATTTCAAAATCCATAAAAATCATTTATCTCAAAATAAAAAAAAATCACATACTTCAAAAAACCCAAAAATTTTGTCACTCCGTCTACTTGAATGCATCAAACGCATGCTCATGTTTAAATTCCTGTTAGCATATGCTTGCTTGCATGTTGCATTCCTTTATTATGGAGTTCTTTTACTTTTCGCCTTATTTAATAAAAGCTCAGCCCCTTGACAAGATCATGAAGCCTAATCTGCCTAACGGGCAGGGGGCTGAGCCAGAACGAACATTTAACTTGTTTGTTCAAGTGAATTTCAGGCACGAGAAAGGAAGAAAGCAGGAAAAAAAAACATGTATATATATGCGGCCAAAAGGGGGGCCAGCCCCAAGTACATCATAAAGTGCCCAACCTGGCACACAACATCATCATCAAAGAAAAGCAAAAGTACAATATCATGAAAGGTGGCCTAACGCTCGCCACCGCTCTCTGCCGGGCGGTGCTGTCGGCTGCTCTCGGCCTCTCTAGGGTCAGCAGTCGAGCGCGGGGCAGGAGGCCTCATGGAGGCATGAGAACCGATAGATCTCTGGGCGGCGCGCTCCTCCTAGATGTTCCTCTGATACTGCTAGGAAGTCACCAAGTAGCTGCTAGAGTAGGCGCTAGCTTGCCCCTCCCTCACTACGCGCTCTCGCCCACGCCGGTAACGGTCCTCCGCCTCCCGCAGCAAGCGCTCGGAGGCAACTAGGCTCGCGCGAGCCTCCAAAGTCTGCTGGGTCAGCTGCTCCCGCTCCTGGTCCAAACGGCTCTGCTCCTGCTCCCACCGGGCCTGCTCCCGCTCGTGGTCCCGACACTCCAGGGAAAGCGTCACGCGCAGCTCCACTGTCTCCCGGGGCAGGTCCGCATCCTGCTGAGTGACCTAAGTCCACAGCTCACTCAGCTACTGTGACAGCTCAGTCATCTCAGCACTCGTGCGTGTCTCCCGCGTGAGTGCGCTCTAGAGCTCATCCGACTGCAAGTAAAATAGGCACATGTAAGTATAAGCATAGTTCAATTCATATATAAACCTGATCAAGTTACTTAGCCGTGCAGAGAGGTCGCGCTCCACTACCTCTGCCCTGGCCACCACCGCTGATAACTGCTCCCAGAGTGAGGTCGTCTCCGGGTCAGGCACGCCTCTGCTCGTGGAGGCACCTGCTGTATCAGTGTGCTCCACGGTGGTCTGTGCTGCGCGCTGCACAAATTAGATGTCAAGTCAGCACATTGTAAGGTAAAATAACGCAAAGGTATGATCTTGTAAAGCTTACAAATGCATCTAGGGCCTCCCGTGCCTCCGCCAGCTGTGCCTTCGTGCCCGCCAGCTGGGCAATGTGTTGATGAGGTCGTCCCACGCATCTTGCACATGCACATGTTTATTAGATCATCATATTTGAAAACGTCAAGGCTAGAAGTGCATACTCTCGTCGGCCTCATGAAGTCCCTACCTCCATACTCCTCTTGGAAGCGTTGGAGGTACGCGAAGCTGTCAGCAGCGTCCGACTCCACCATCTGTCCACCATGCTGCTAGTCGGCGTACTGGTCGGCGAAGTGGAGACACCAGTCCACCAGCTTTGCCTTTCCTCGCGTCCTCCTCCCGATCCCCCAGGGCACCTTCTCATCGTGCCACTCCTGGTGTAGTCCCAGGGTGCGGGCGGCAAGCCAGAGGCGGAGCGGCTCGATCTCATTCAGGCAATGGACCCAAAGGTCCCACCCAAGTTGAGGTCGGCCGCTCTTGACCCACGACTGGCCGTCGTCACCCATGCCCACGTAGGGCTGCCACGCGACCTGCACACATGCAAGGGTTATTCACATATAATCATTCATATTAAATGCATGAAATAAAGGCAGGCACGTACCAGGAGTGCTGGGAAATCTCGGATGTCTCGACGGAGCGTGTCGAGCTAGAGGGAGAAGGTGGCGGAGGTCACCACCGGGCTAGGGCACTGCATCAGGGCGCACCTCAGTCACCCGGCCCAGTGGGATGTAGTAGTAACTCCACACCAGCATACATGCGCATAATGATTAGTTTTTAACTAACAATTTAAACACAAGAAACAATTTAAGTGCAGGAAAGAAAAGAAGTGCAAAGGTAAGAGGTGTACCTGTAAGAAGGGTGTAAATCTGCCCACGGTCGTCTCCCTTCTTGTGCCACTGGAGAGGTCAGCGAAGGTGTGCGCCAGGAAGGCCGCACCCCAGGCGTACTGATCGACCCTCTCCAGGTCCTCCAAAATCTCCAAGAAACGGCAATGGATGTCATCTCCCTTCGTGGTCAGCAGAATCTTCCCCAGAAAAAACACCAGGAACCTCCTAAGGTCCCGGTCCACCCGCTGGCTGTCCTCGGGGTCCTGGCCATACACTGCCCTGGCCAACCCCGCCGCCCACTGCACGAACTCCTGTAGCGTCTCCTCCCCTCTCTGCCTGACTCCCCAGAGGCCCAAGCTGTCCAACAACTCTACTCAGTCGACCATCCTTCGGTCGCCGAGCTTGTCACCATTGGGCTCCAGCCCCAACAGGTCCTGCGCGAACTCCGTGTAGTCAGCTTAGGTGACCCCTGTCACCGCCTCCCCGTCCACTCTCAACCCCGTGATATGAGTCACGTCCTCCAAAGATGGCACCATGTGCCCCCAGGGAAACAAGAAGGCTCTACTCACCCGATCCCATCGCTCCCTCAAGGCCTGTATTGTTGCCCAGCTAGCAAGCCCAAAGGGGGGGGGGTGAATGTGATTCTTAAAAATACTGAGTAACTTAAACCTGTTCACAAAACAGTCACACAAAACACACTTCGAAGGGTGTTAGAGTTAGTACGGAAAGAAAGTAAACGCAAAGCAAGCACACAGACAACATAGGGAATTTATCCTGGTTCGGACCTCCTATCCACAGGAGTCCTACGTCCAGTCCCTGAGCAACAACTCAGGCTTTCACTACCTAAGGGTACAGTCCCCCTTATGGACCCTTACACACCCAGCCGCAACTGGTCTTCTCTTCACAACCCGAAGAGGAATTACAACACCCTGGATACCACCAGGTCTTCCTTCTACTCGAAGGGAACACACACCCTGGAACCCCCAGGTCTTCCTTCTACTCGAAGGGAACAAACACAAGAAAGTGTTCAAGGAATGACGCCCCTAGATCAAGCTTATAGAACAGTGCTTGATCTGAAGCTGGAACTGAGAAGAAAAGATCTACAGATGATGAACTTTTCTCAGTACACAAGGGCTCTCTCATAGATCTACACTATGTTCAGAGAGCAAGAGCAAGAATTAATGGGAATGAGGCTTGGCTCTTCAGAAAGCTCGCAG
Source organism: Colocasia esculenta (assembly GCA_014218235.1). Lineage (NCBI taxonomy): Eukaryota > Viridiplantae > Streptophyta > Magnoliopsida > Alismatales > Araceae > Colocasia > Colocasia esculenta. Next base: position 79,452,385 of record CM024753.1, read on the forward strand.
AAGGCTTGTTAAAGATTGTAGTTGGTATTCTCAATCTCCAAGTTGAGTTCTTCTGGAGCTTCAGTCTTCTTTATATATCTTCTATTTGAAATTTGAACGTTGAAGTGCCCGTTGTCTTTAAGCTTTTGTTTATGTTAGACTGCATGGTCTTGTAGAGCTTCCAGTTCAACGGTCTTCATGCACGCACAGAGAGAAGATCTTCTGTAATATCCTTTGGCTTCTATTTTGTCCAACGTTGTATGACGAGTGTTGTCAGAGACCTGCACGCATTACAAGCTTAAACAATGGACAACTAAGCTGTCTCTTGTTGTCAGTCAACATTAGATTGATTTTATACACAAATAGAAGTTCCATTCTGTTCTTCTAAAAAGATGTTTACAGAATAAGCATGAGAATAGAAGATATCGATTGCATGTACTACAGTGATACGTTCAGTCATAATAAATGCATGGTTGTCAGAAAGATACACATGAAGACTTTGACTTTTCAACGTATTAAAAAATGAGCTCGAAAATCAAATCATTATTTTCACATGGAATCGTTATATGCATGACTTATGAAATCGTTAAGCAAATGAGTTGATATTCATGTAAATCGTTGTGTACTCATAAGCAAACCGATGTACATTCAAATCGTTATGCATTAATAACCAAATCGTTGTAGAGATAAATCGTTATTTGCTGTATCGAATCGTTACAACGACCAAGTCGTTATGTAACTTGATGAATCGTTTCAGTAACAGAGTCGTTATGTAACTTATCGAATCATTACAGTAACAAAGTCGTTATGTAACTTATCGAATTGTTACAGGGATCAAATCATTTTGAAACTTGATGAGTCGTTGTGACACTGAAATCATTGTTCTCACTTATCAAATCGATGTGAGAGCAAATCGTTGTTAAGAAATCGATGTGATCACTTATCGAATCGTTATGGAAGCAAGTCGTTATGAATACTTAACGAATCGTTATGAAACCAAATCGTTATGATTACTTACCGAATCGTTGTAAGGGCAAATCGTTGCAATCACTTAACGAATTGTTGTGAGGGTAAATCTTTGTCGATCACTTAACGAATCATTGTGAGGGAAAATCGTTGCAATCACTTACCGAATCGTTGTGAGGGAAAATCGTTTGCGATCGCTTAACGAATCGTTGTGAGATAGACTGTAATAGAGTGGCAATGACTTATGAAATCGTTAAAGAACCAAAATCGATGTGAATGAAGAAATCGTTATGATTCTAAGGAAATCGTTATAACAACTAGAAAGTCGATGTGCACTTAGAAAATTTCATACTTTGAACTTACATTGCTACAGAGTAAATAATGCTTACCCATTTAGCTTGTTATTCCTTGTTTCATTTTCTGTGCTCAAATCTCATAGAAAATATGTTAGATTAAACTTTATATAGTTTTGTTAATCACCAAAATAGATATTTAATTTATTTAAATTACATAGGGATAAACAGATCATCAATCTCCATGGGGATAAACTGATCATCAATCTCCCGCTTTTTGGTGATGACAAAACCTAACAATAAGCAAAGATGATCTGAAATAAGTCTAAGCATAATTGCAGAAATAATATAAGGGATGTATTTCAGAAATGCTATATTTCTCCCCCTTTTTGTCATTTAGCAAAAGATAAACTAAGAGACAAAGAAGAAGAAGAGAAAAGATAAATGAGAGAGCACAACACAAAATTATATTGGATTAATCTTGAGGGGGTATAGTGAGATAGAAAGCAGGAGACAAGAGAGAGGCATAACGATAAATAATTTCCCAATCCTTATCTTCCTGCTGCTCAAAATACAGTCTAAAAACCCCAGGAGCGAGAGAATAGGAGGGTCCCATGGTGGGAGCCATCCGTTTGAGGTGAAGAACTAACTGCTCATCAAGGAAAGTAGCATATCGATCTCTGTCAAGAGAAACTTTAAAGAGGCTGACCTTCCCAAAACTGGCACAAGCAAGAAACTGATCTAGAGAGATAGGGTAGAAAAGTTGCTTCGCCTTCAGTTCCAGACGCATGGCTACATAGACCTTGTATCTTTCAACCCAAGTTTGAAAGGGATCAATAACAAGGTGAATGAAGTTCATGTCCAAAAATGTGGCTTCAGACACTGGAGGTTTACCTTCCCTGGCTTGAGAGACATTGAGATCAGAAAGTTGCTGAGCAGAGAGTGGATAGAATCTGGTCCAATCTACAGGGGAAAGTCTTTCACATTCTGACAGAATAGGAGCAAGAACTTCAGCACTGACATGGCCCTGGTGATACTCTCTAAATAGAAATCTGTGGAAAGCAACCGTATAGCCCTTCTGCACCTTGATTCTGCCCATGACTCTGGAAAAACGCTCAAAGATAATTGAGCCTACAGAGGATTCCATGACCAGAGAATGAAGGGGAGGAAGAAAAACATCATCAGGCCACTGGAGGGTAGCAAAATCAACTTGGATATCTTCAGTGTGAGTTGCATTTGATCCAAATGCTCTAATGGCCTGTTTGAACTGACCCAGCTGAATCTCAGGGAGACGATGGAGATACTGGTAGTTATTGAACATTTGAAAGTGTCGGACCATCTTGATTTCTTTTTGAATGAAAGGGGCCCAGGTGTCCTTATGATGGATCTGGAACCACTCAGATAAGGTTAATGAATGGTCCCGGGGAGGAAATCTAGCAGATCTGGTAAGAAGAAATTTATTGTAAAGAGCTTTGTGACTCCGAGCCCACTGCTCTTCAGTTTTGGATTCGGCTAAAGAAAAGATTTTGGATTTTTCTGATTTGGAGAGAGAGGTATAGGGCAGAATGACATTAAGATGGTCAAAGAGGTTAAGACAAGGAAGGTTGATGATGGTAGCAAAGACAACCTTCTGAAGGAATTCTCTATAGAGTGGTTTATTTTTGTTATCCACAGTTAGAGAAAACCACAGAGGGGGATAACAAGGGTCAGAGGATAGAGAGAAGGTGGAGGTAATTTTTCGTTTCTTAGGAAGAGGACTAGAGGAGCCTGTCCTATGAACATGAGTTCCAACCTTCAGTACTGATCGGAGAATAGCTTCTTCAAACTCATATTTGATGTCCCTAAGATAGGGGCCATCAATCTGAGCACCTTCCGAAATAATAGTAATGAAGGAGGGAGGAGCAGAAGGATGAAGAAAAGAATGAGAGGTGGAAGGAGGTACATTGGATGGTCCAGAAGAGGAGGGACCAGAGGATGAGGAGGCTCCAGCTGATGAGGAGGCTGGAGGGACCTCAAAGAGAGGAGGAGGTGGAGGAATGTGGGTGGTAGAGACAGGAGATGAAGATGATGGTGAAGGAAATGGAGCTGGAGAAGAGATGGCTCTGGGTAGTGGTTGTTTGAAAGGTTGAGGAGCCGGTGGTGCAGTTGAGGATGAAGGTGGAGAAAGAGGGGCTGGTGTCTGAATGGGTGAAGGAGCTGGGGGCTCTGGAGCAACAGCTGCTTCTTCTGCCTGATGCTGCTTAGATTCAGACTCCGCTGGCCCGGGTGGCCCTCCCACTTCCTTTGCTGGCCCTGATGGCCCTGCTGCATCCTCAGGAACATGCTCTGATGGCAAAGAGGCTTCCCCAACAGGAGATGGCTCTGAAGGCCCAGACTCCTCTACAGAAACTGGCGCTGATGGCCTGGCAAACACTTCTTCAGCTGCACCAGATGGCTGAGATGCAGGTGAAAGGTTTGCGGAATTCCTAATATGGTAATCTAGAAGGGGGGTTGAATAGATTACTGTCAATTAAAAGTTTAATACAACCTTTTTTAATCACGACAAAGTCTTTCTGAATGTGCAGTAGAATCAAACTAAGACTTAGATGTGTTGGTGATGTGTGGATTAAATAGTAGTCTATCTAGGGTGTGTAGATGCAACGTGCCGATCAAACATCTAACGTGAAAACGTTCAAACCACGAGACACGATGATTTACGTGGTTCAGAGTACACAAATCGTGTATTCTACGTCCACGGCACACACACACACGCAGAGAAAACTGCTTATGAGCGAGTTCGGTGACTACAACTCACACACACGTGTTTTCTGATGTGCACCCACGATCAGAACAACACACACACGTGATTTCAAGCACAAGGGTCGCTTGAATCACCACAACACACACACGGATGGTGAAAGTATGAAAACAGGAAGAGTTCAGAGTGAAAGAATGAATCCTGATGTAGAACTCTTCTGGGAACGCCTGGAGGGAGTTCAAACTTTAACTTGAATGCTTCAGATCGATGGAGAAGGTTGAATCCTCGACGTTCTATTTTCAGGAACTGCTGGATCGAAGGATCTCTCGGTCTCTGAACAGTAGTCTGAAGCAGAGTAGCAGCAACTTCTTTGGATCTTGGACTTGCTCTAGGGTTTTTGGTTGTGGCTGCTTCTGTACGAGATTTTTTCCAAATAGGTGTTTAAATATATGTGTTCTCACATGAAGAGACATGAGACTTGGAAACACCATCTTGGATAACTTGGAAGGTTTCCGTATTTGAAGATTCTCTGCATCTGTCGACAGGCCTTGACCATCTGTCGACAGGTGACATCAAGTTTGCAACAAACAGAAATCTGGAACTTCGGTTCTGTGCAATCTGTCGACAGCCGATGGGCATCTGTCGACAGATAGCTGCAATTGTGCAAAAGACAGATGTCTGGAAGTTCAGGTCTGTGGGATCTGTCGACAGTCGACTTGGCATCTGTCGACAGATGGATGTTTTCTGAGCTTTGTGTCTTCTGGCTGATCACACCTGTGCAATCTGTCGATAGGTACATTGGGGTCTGTCGACAGGTGACCTAGTTCCTTGCTTTTGTGATCTTTTTCACTTGTTTTGTGAGAGCTTGGCTTTATGCATTTGTACCTACATGATAAAACATGTATTATCAAGTATAATGAATACATAGATAACCAAGTATTGTATCAAGTTCTTTGTCATGTATCAAACCTCAATTAAACTTATTCATCATCAAAAACATGTTGTTAAAAACATTAGAATGAAAACCCAATATTCTCCCCCTTTTTGATGATGACAAAATTATTCAATTAGTGCACAATTGAGGTTTCTCCCCCTTTTGACAACATCGAAAAGCATTCACATCAGTCACACATGTAGATAACATAGAACATAGCACTGTGAATTCATTGATATGAAATTAAGCATACACAGTACAAAAAGTGTTTGACTGAATAGACATGAAAGGGAAAGAGATTACATGATAACAAAGTGAAAGCAACATACACAAGACACGACAAGACTCAGACACTACGTGACCCACTCCTAGACACATAAGTTGTCTAAGCAGCATCATCTGCAGGCGGTGCTGGAGCCTGACGGGTATCCTGATGCTCAGTCTGAAGTTTGGTGAGTCGGAGCTGAAGCTGGACTTGCGTGTCCACGAGTGCTTCAAGACTCGTATCAACTGTGTCCAACCGTGCATTGAGCTTCTCAAAGCCAGTGGACATCTGGAGTTGCATCTGAGCAAGAAGATCACACAGAGAAGGCTCAACATCTACATCACTATCATTATCTCCCGGAGCATCAAGAGGCTCAGACTGGGAGTCTGCATCATCTGCTTCTTCATCATCATCAGCAGCATTCGCATCAGCAGCATCAATCTCACGATCTACATCCATGGCAACAGCTGGTGCCTTTCCTTTGAGCTCGCGAGTGACGACCCCATCAATGAGCTTGTATCCCATCCTATGTGCAGCAGTGAGATCGAAACTACTGCGGGAGTTGAGCTGGATGCATTCACTGTTCGGAATGTCGATTCCAATGAACCTCATAAGGGAGGTGAGTGGACAAGCAAAAGGCATGGACCTCCGGGGCTGGTAGAAGCATTGTAGAATAAGGCCAAGCATCAGGACATGGAGATTGATGGGCTCACACCGGAGGAAAAAGGTGAACAAGGATTTGTGAACATCGGTGACGAGTTCCCGACTGCCATGCTTTGGCGCAATCAAGGTTGTGAAGATGTGATGGATCATCCGGTTCAAGGGAGGAAAGAAATTGGCATTAAGTTTAGCAGCTTTCTTTGTGCCATCATAGGGTTGAAGGGTGATGAGGGGATAGTACTCAGAGGCATCCGGAGTATGAGTGAGGATGTCGACCCCTGAGTTAGGGATTTGAAGGGTTGTGTTAATCAAGTTGGCAGTGACTCTAAAGGTTGTGCCCTTCACAGTGGTGTAGAAATCATTTCCCTCAGTGTAGCCAAGGTGATTGAAGAAGTCACGAACGGCAGTGGGAGAATAAACCGTGTGACTGTAGAGAAACGACGTCCACCCCTGAGTGTCAAATAGGGGTTGGAGGTTGGGAAAGAGATCTGCCAAGGACTCAAAATCGACATACGTAGGCTGAACAAACTTACTGAATGACCTCTTAGAATGAGTGAGATGGAGACGGGGAGGAACCACGAGTTTGGGCAAACGGTCGTCCCGAAGCTTAGTCCGGCGCTCAGCAGGAGCCCGGTCGTCGTCACCGGCTCGAGATGAAGCGGGACGGCGGCGAGAAACCAATTTTTTTGCCTTTGGAGCCATGGAGATGATAGGACAAGGGTGGATGAGGGGCACAAAGGGCGGTAGAAGGGAAGCACAGAAGAGAACAAGCAAGAGAGGAAGGAGTGTAGGGTTTCCCGTCCAGAGAAGGAAGGGAGGTGTGTTGGGGAGGAAAGGAGGGTGATTTGGGTGGTGGAGGAGGAGGAAGGACCAGGGTTGCCTTTTAAAGAAGTTTGAAGGAAGTTTAAAAGGCAAGGTCCCACCAAATCAGCCCCAAACAGTGCGCCCGTTGGCCTTCCAAATCAGGGCTGCCGCCGTCTGTCGATAGATTCCTGGAGATCTGTCGACAGATCCATACAGAAATTCTGCCTGACTACTTTTTGTGTGAAATTTGAAGAAGAACTCTTGAGAAAAGGTTACACAATGTATAGAGAAGGTGTAAAATAGGTGAGCACACATTTGAACCTACCATATACACAAATATGAAAGCCATCCCATTTACCTAAATGGTTTAAACATAATACTCAAGGAGTTTCAGGTTAGAGCATTAAGAGAACATCTTACGGTCTTAGAGAAAAGACACCAACACTCATGTTTGATGAAGGACATTGTAGAACAACACTATCCCTAGTTTATGATGATCAAATGATGACTGAAATGAATGTCTAAATTTCTTGATAACCATAAACAACAATGACCTCGTGATTTAAGACACAGTGGAGGCTTCACTCTATTTCAGTTTTTCTTTGCTTGCAATGACTGAATGCAATGGGAAAAGTGGTAATTAGGAGAACTTCACACCTTTTGACGTGAGGATAGACATGACAAGTGCCCGTACCCCCAGTTACTCAGTGGAAGTGTCCAGCATACCGTTGTATAGAGATGATGAGTTGGCTTTTTGACGCGAGGGCAGACATTTGTGATGCCCATCTCCCCGGTTACTCAGCAAGACACATCATTGCTCTACCTTTATCCCAAGCTCTGATTGACTTTATTTAATTTTTTTGTTCATGTTTTTCTGAGATAGGTAGCTTTTCTCCATTTTAGATTAAAGCTCAAGATCAAGGAATGTATATGATTAGCCGTCAATATGAGACATAAAGTTCAATGACCATAAGACCTTTCAAGTTACTTGAGAATAGTGTTTCCCTACAAGGAAATTAATCAATAGAGTTAGGTGTTTATCCTCTAAGAGAGTTCAATGTTTTCAGAATGATGGAACCTAAACTCGTGCATGATTAGTATATCAAAATCATGGTGGTTTTTAGGGAAGAGCCTTAATATCATGTGAATATGATGGAGTCAAACATGCATGATCACCCAATAGACACATTATATGAAAGACATGAACCTGCTCAAGAAGTGTGTTGTGAAATAAGCATTAAGTTCCTTGATTGAAGGTGTCTGTCGACAGCTAGAAGAGAGCCTGTCGACAGCCACACACAGACTGAGTGTTGCCTGGTCGGGGATCAAAAACTATTGTGATCTGTCGACAGATTAAATTTCGTCTGTCGACAGATGCACACAGAGTGCAGAATGTGTGTTCTGTGAGCCCTGATCTGTCGACAGGGTGAATGAGGACTGTCGACAGATGTCTGTGCAAAGCCATTTTACGGTTAGAATGAAGGATTAAATGACCATTGGAGGTGAGGGAATTGAAGGTACACAAGGATGAGTGATTTCCTTCACAATGACAACCACCTAACCTGAGCTAGCTCCCCCATAGTGTGTGCTCATGGGTACATAAACAATGAAACAAATCAAGACACACTGGCACAATTGGACCAATCAAATAAACACACTAGAGTTTGTAGGAAGACAGACCATGAAGATGTTCAATTTTTCAAAAAGAGTAGAGAATGGGCAAAAATGTAAAGAAACTAATCCTTATAGAAAGTACATGACCCTTACATGTAGCATAACTATGGATATGTGGCGGAGAATTTTTTCTCACGCATAATGAAAGTTTCCAAACAAGCATGACTTGTTCTTCCACAAATCACCATTTGATATACCTCATAGTTGGTGCACACAAAGGACATATGCTTTGTATATGGATGAGTGTCATTGCATTTTGCATAAGCCCAATTCTCTTCTCAGTGTAGTGAATCTATCTTCAGCTAGAGGTTTGGTAAAGATGTCAGCCAATTGTTTTTCTGTGGGTATGAAGTTGATTTCTAAGTTTTGTTGGCAACCTCATCTCTCAAGAAATGATGACGAATTTCTATGTGTTTTGTCCTAGAGTGTTGAATGGGATTCTTTGATAGATTGATTGCACTAGTGTTGTAACATTGGATAGGTGTGCATCTAATATCGATGTTATAGTCACACAGTTGACCTTTTATCCACAACACTTGTGCCGCACAACTCCCTGCAGCAACATATTCTGCCTCTGCAGTAGAGAGTGCAACCGAGTGTTGCTTCTTGGATGCCCACGAAACCATGCAACCACCAATTATTTGGTAATAGCCACTAGTGCTTTTCCTGTCAATTTTACATCCAGCATAGTCAGCATCAGAATATGAAATCAAGTCAAAGCTACTACCTGCTGGATACCAAAGACCCAAGTCATACGTACCTGAGAGATATCTGAAAATTCTCTTAACTGCAATTAAATGGCTTTCCTTTGGATTAGATTGGTATCTAGCACAAAGGCAAACACTGAACTGAATGTCCAGTCTACTTGCAGTAAGATAGAGGAGTGAGCCAATCATACCTCCGAATTGTTTGGCATCTACCGGTTTACCTTTCTAATCTTTTTTCAGTTTTATACTTGTGCTCATGGGTGTTGAGGCAGGCTTTGTTTGTTCAAGCTGAAATCTTTTTAGTAGCTCTTTGACATATTTTTCTTGGTTTATAAAAAAGCCATCCTCCATTTGCTTGACTTGCAAACCAAGAAAGAATTGAAGCTCCCCCATTAGACTCATCTCAAATTCACTGTGCACGTGTTTGGAAAATTCCTCACACAGTGAAGGGTTAGTAGATCCAAATATGATGTCGTCCACATAAACTTGAACAACAATGATATGATTGCGAACTTTCTTTGTGAAGAGAGTTTGGTCTACCTTACCTTTTGAGTAGTGTTTGCTTACCAGAAACGTGCTTAGTCTGTCGTACCAAGCTTGGGGTGCCTGTTTCAAACTATAAAGAGCCTTATGCAGTTTATATACATGGTTAGGTTTATCATTATCCTCAAATCCAGGTGGTTGAGAGACATAGACTTCCTCTTTTATGTAGCCATTTAAGAAGACAGTTTTAACATCCATTTGAAACAATTTTTTTTTGAATAAATCTGGGATAGAGGTAGGTAGGAGCGACCTCACAGAGTGAGAGGGCCACTACCTTCCCCAATCGGCTAGAGATTAGATTTTATATATATGAAGATAGTGATGGTACAAAAGAGACCTATGGTTTGATGGAAGGAGTCCCCACCTTATCTTGGTGGTAGATCTCCTTGACATCAGGGGGAAGGTCACCCCAGAAATTCTAGCTAACCAAAGAAGGACAAAATAACGCAAAGTTGGCAAGACTGTCCGCTACACGGTTGGCTTCACGGGGGGTGTGACTAATTTCAGCTTGTAGGATTTGAGTCTTGGCTGTAATGTCTTGAAGGATGCAGACGAGGTCCCACTGGCAGGCCTGCTGGGCAGTCATGATCTGCACAAGGTTGTGGGAGTCGGTTTCAATCATCATCTCAGAAATACCATTTCTGCAGCACATGGAGATTCCATCCCTCATCGCTAAAGCCTCGGCAGCCAAACTGGAGTTTAAACCATGGTATGCGTGGGCAAAAGCACACAACATGTTGCCATTCTGATCACGAACAATACCCCCACCTCCAGCTTCACCCTACGTCGATTTGAAAGCTCCATCGACGTTCAATTTCAGTCTTCCTGACGGAGGAGTGAACCAGCGAACAACATATGGGATTCTAGCATTCAGATTATCTTTCACAGTGCTATCTTGACGCAGGGCAGCTATCCAGTCTGGAGGGATTTTCTGGAACTTGTAGGAAGTGCAGATGGCCCGGACGGAGAGCAAACTTCTGTTGATGATATGTTTGGCTGACATCCCTTGGTCTTGGAATCTGGCTTTGTTCCGACTACACCAGATTTCCCACAGGATGGACATGAAAGTGCAGCGTATAAGACGGGCAGCAGCAGCTTCTGGTTCACGGCTAGCTAAGAAATCAGTCAGGTTATCTGCAATAGATGTCATATCAGCATGGCTGAAGTGCAGAAGGTGCGCCAGTTCAGTCCAGATCTGAACTGCAATTGCGCTCTTGAAGAACAGGTGGAGGGTGGTCTCCTCATGAGGATTAGAGCAGTAATAGCATTTGGATACCAGGGGGATCCCCTGTTCTTTCACAGTCCCATCAACTGGCACCACATTGAGAATAATTCGCCAGACCAGGACTGACCATTTAGTGGGAATGTAAGGGGCCCAGAGGATAGCCCACTTCTGGTCAGCTTCAGTAGTGAGGATAGATCTAACTGATTTGGTGGAGAAGTGGCCATCTTGGGCAGGGCACCAGATCCAGGTGTCCTGGGAATTGTAGGTGGTCAGAAATTTGGTGAACAGGTTCATGGGACAATGTCGGAAGGCCATCTGCAATTGGTTACTCATGGGATCGCTGAATGCCTGCTGAATAGTGCAGTTTTTGTCGGGCATCGTGGTCCAAATGTCATCAGGTAAGTAATCCTTCAGAGGAGTGTTGCCAGTCCAAACATCATACCAGAAGTGAGCACTAGAACCGCTGTCCATAACAATGACCCTGTGATTTTTGTGGATGATATGAGCTGCACGCTGCCATAATCTCCTGTCCGCCGCCACCATGAAAGGAAAGTGGGCTTCGGAGTGATGACGGTTGAACAAATGTTTACCTCTGAAAAATTTGGCCCAAAGGGAATTAGTCGTTAAGGCTCTCCAAAGCAATTTGGTGCGAGTGCAATCTGCATGTGATTTAGGTTCATGACTCCCAGACCCCCACACTCCTTCGGCTGAGCAATGGCATTCCAGTTTTTCCAGTGCTTTTTAGGAGATCCCTCATAAGAGCCCCAGAAGAAGTTGGAAAGGATTCTGTGAAAAGCTCTGACAACTGTAACGGGGATTTGCATTGCATTCATGGTGTAAATGGGCATGGCAGACAGAACATGTTGGATCAAGGTAAGTCTTCCTCCGGTGGATAAAAACTCTGTCTTCCAACCTTGCAGCTTGGCGACAGTCTTAGCAATAATGTTCGCAAAATGAGCAGGTTTTTGTCTTCCAGAATAGATGGATACACCCAGATATTTGATCGGGAGCTTAGCTTTGACAAAGCCGGTAGTCTTGCAGATTTTCTGAACTAATCTGTCTTCTGCATGGGCAGACACATAGAACGAGCTTTTATGCTTGTTTATGAGCTGACCGGAAGATTCTTCATAATTTTTAAGGAAGATCATGAGCCTACGCAAGTGTCTCACAACTGCATTGGTGAAGATTAGGGTGTCGTCAGCGAAGAGAAGATGCGAGACTGCCGGGCACCTTGCATTAGTTTGATACCATCCGCCACTGCTGTTCTGGAAGAGATTTCAGAGACCTCTGCTGAGAGCTTCTTCTGCGAGGATGAAAAGAGCTGGGGCCACGGGGTCCCCCTGCTGGACCCCCCTGGAAGACTTGAAAAAGCCATGCACCTTGCCGTTCAGAAGAACAGAAAACCAGCAGTTGGTGAGCAGCGGTTCGATGTTCGATATGTTTTGAAGAGAGAAACCGAACCTTCGGAGGACAGCATACAGGAAGTCCCATTCGAGCCTATCATAGGCTTTAGCCATGTCAAGTTTGATGATTATGTTACCCCCTCTGCAAGGCCTTCCAAGGTGTTGGAGCATATCTTTGGTAAGAAGAATGTTTTCGGCGATGCTACGCCCTTTGGTGAAGGCCCCCTGTTCTTCAGTGATCAGAAATGGAAGGAGAGTGCCCAGCCTATCTGAGATAACACGGGAGATGGACTTGTACAGAAAATTAGATAGGCTAATAGGTCTAAAATCAGAGCAGCCTTTGGGTTTCTCAACCTTCGGGATCAAGGTAATGAGGGATATGTGAGGGCGGTTGGCAGTGGATGACCACAAAAGTATGACTGGATAGCAGCAGTAACCTCAACGTTGATGAATCCCCAACAAGCATGGAAGAAATGGCCAGAGAAGCCATCTGGACCCAGGGCACTGTCGGGGTCCATAATAAAAATCACCTTCTTGATTTCCTCTGGACTGGGCACACTGCACAGCATTTGATTGTCTTTTTCAGTTAACAAGTGGGGTATATGCTCAAGGATGCCCGGTTGGATCTGATGAGGTGTAGAACTGAACGCCTTGGAGAAGTGGTCCACAAACATGTTTGCAATCTCCTCTTCACCATTCACAGCCATACCATCCTCCCTGTGCAATTTAGAAATCTGGGAATGCTTTCTTTGAGTGAGTGCATAGGCGTGGAAAAATTTGGTGTTACTATCCCCTTCCTTGAGCCATTTCAGCCTGGATTTCTGACGCCATAATCTCTCCTCCAACAGGAGAATCTGTTCCAGATTTGTCTTAGCTGCAGTGAAAGCAGTGTGATTGAGGTGAGAGCTGTCCTCCTCATAAGTTTTTTGTGCAGAAGTAAGAATTGCTTCAGCTTCCTGCATGTTGCGGGAGACATTGCCAAAGACTTCTCTGTTCCACTTCATGTAGAAAGTCTTCATGTGTTTCATCTTCTGAACAATGTTGGTCGTGGGATTAGTGGAAGTGGGAGCCATTCTCCAAGCCTTAGCAGAATCATCCATGAAGTTGTCATGCGCAGACCACATGTGCTAGAATGTAAACCTTGACGGGCCATGTTTGGCGTTTACGGTGCTAGATATGAGGAGAGGGCAATGATCACTGCAGACTTTGTCCAAGTGTTGAACTTGGACAGCAGGGCACGTAATGGCCCACTCCGCATTGAAGAAGAGACGGTCAATTTTGGTCCAAATGATGTTGTGCTGTTGTCCATTGAACCAAGTATATTTGCTACCCCAGAATCTGGCATCCTCAATCCCTGCAGCAGTCACACACGCCTGGAAGTCCATGATAGATTTAGAAAGTCTTTTCCTACCTCCTTTCTTTTCATTAGGATCCAGGTAAGTGTTGAAATCCCCCCCCACCAGCCATGGGGCCTTGCAAGTAGCAGAAAAGTCAATCATGTAGTCCCACAACTGTCTCCTCTCATTCACATTGCAGCTGGCATGAACTACCGTCAAAAAGAAACTATTGCAGAAATCAGACGACACTGAGATGGTGATGAACTGGTCACTGTAATCAGTCTTCAAAATGCTAATGTTATCCTCCCAAAAAATCCATATACGGGCTTTATCATTCAAGTTAGCAACAACATGGGCCATGTGGATTTTATTTCTGAAATTGTCTATACAAGAAGTTTTTTTCTTTGGTTCGATGATAGCTAGAATGGACAGATTGTACCGACGTTTCAAAATCTTGAGCCTCCTGATGGACTGGGCATTACCTATGCCCCTAATGTTCCATATTAGGAGCTTTGGATTCATTTTTCTTGGGGCTTGATGTGTTACCACGCAAACCACCCCGGGTTCGGACTCCCTCTTCCCTTCCTTGCTGTTGTGCTTTGTGTTTCCCAGCAAAGGCTACGTGGAGATTATTGATGTCATCATCCTCAGGTGGAGATAAACCGGGTGCAGCTCTGATGTCATGTTTGACCGGGAGAGATATTATTATACCTTTATTGCTTGGTGGTTGTGCTATCTGTCTACCTTCATCTTTTGATCCTTCCTTGCCTTTCTGTTTTTTCCGGGGGTCTAATTGGTTCGGAACTTCCTTACCAGCAGGTGCCATTGGTTTAGTAACTTTTCCTTGTTGGTTGTTCTGATCATCATCAGTGTTCCTGCTGTGCTTGTACTCTGGAAGGGGGTTCTCTTGCTGCAAGTTACAAGGTAGGGGGGGCTGTGCCTTGGGTGGCCCAGATTCCATGCCCATGAGAGAGCTGTTGCCACCAGTGGTGCTGTGCGCTGGCACTGGCATTCCATCAAGCACCGTGCGTGCGGTGTTCTGTGTGCTAACAGTGGGATGTTTGTTTTTTACTGGGGCAGCATTAATTGACAGGGGGGTGGATGTTTGACTGCTCACTTGAATTGGGGTTCCATTCACATCATCATCCTTTGTGTTCTCCTCATGTTGTGTTTCATCTTGACCATTGCCATCTGAACACACACCACCGCAGCATCTGCCTTTATCATCTTAGCAGTGTTGGGGTCGACCTGCAGGACAGGGCCAATGGTCCCTGCGATGGACCTAATCATGGGTTCACAATAAAACTTTGCAGGGAGACCAGGGAGCTGCACCCAAATAGGAATCAGTGGGGAGTCTTTCGTTGGAGAGAAATCCATGGTCCATTTAGCAAACTTGAACAGTCTTCCATGAACAAAAACCGTGTCCTTCAATAAAACCTTGTAGTAGTCCTCCTCATTTCTGAATCTGATGATGAGATGCCTCCCATCTAGGGCACTGATGAGGAAGTCTTCTTGAAGCTTGAACCGCTGGGTTAAGTGGCTTCTAATATCTTGGAAAGGTGGCCAGCCCTGTGGGGTTTTAGCGATGATGGCCAGTTCTAGGGGTTTGCACGACAGCTGCACCTCCTCAGTTGAGAAGAAGACGGCTGGTTCTCCAGCATCTGTGGTAGCTGGCGGATGCACTGACACATGAACTGCTGGTGGTTGTATTGATCCGAGAAGGACCTGGGCGAAGGTGGGGTTTGAGCCAGCAGCAGAGCCCCACACATTCCTGCTGTGCGCTGTGGGTGAAGTGGTCGGAGCTGCAGTGTTGGCGCCTGGACTGGTAGGAGCTGCAGCAGGGGAGATGGGGGGGGGGGGGGATTCCCCCCCACTGTCGCCATGGGAGAGAACCAGGAGAGAGAAGCTCTGGGCGGGAACCAGGAGAGAGACTGTTACCGTTCATTTGAAACAATTTAAACTTGTTTGAGCATGCATATGCTAACAAGATTCTAATTGCTTCTAGCCTGGCTACATGCGCAAAGGATTCTTCAAAGTCCACACCAAACTCCTGATTATATCCCTTTGCAACCAGTCTAGCCTTGTTTCTCACCACTTTACCCTCTTCATTTAGTTTGTTTCTAAAGACCCATCTTGTACCTATGACAGACATTTCAGGGGTTTTAGGAACTAAACTCCAGACATTATTTCTTTGAAATTGTCCAAGCTCCTCATGCATAGCATCAATCTATGAATCTTCTTTTAAGGCTTCTTCAACATTCTTTGGTTCCACTTGAGAGACAAAATCTAAATGGTCCTGTTCAACTATTTGATCAACCTTAGATCTAGTTTGAACCGACTCATTTAAGTCTCCTATCACATTCTCAAGGGGGTGATCTTTAGAGTACCTCACGTTGGTGACTGTTGAAGGCCCGGGTAGATCTTGCATTTGAGGAGGTTGTTCTGGAGGAGGAAGTACTTGAGGTGGTTCAATTTGAGGTTCTTCCTCTTGTGGATCTTTTTCAGGTACATCTTCTTGATTTCTGAACAGAAGAATGTCATCTTCATCATCATACCTGCGAAGGAATCCACTCTTTGATTTTGAAACAACTCGAGATTTTTCTTTTCCTTTTCTTTGTAGTTCCTCAAGGGTTGTTCCTTCAGTTTCATCAAACCTGTAAGCATTTGCAATGTTAGTCTTGATTTGAGATTCATCAAAAATTACATGTGGAGTTTCTTCCACTGTTCTAGTTTTCAGATTAAACACCCTATAGGCTCTAGAGTGTTCTGAGTATCCAAGAAAAATACCTTGATCGCTCTTGGCTTCAAACTTGTCCAAATCATTTTTATCATTATTATGTATGAACACTTTTGAACCAAAAACTCTGAAATACCCAATGGTGGGTTTCTTACCTTTCAGAAGTTCGTAGGGAGTTTTCTTGAATACTGGTCTTACCATGGCTCTATTAAGAATGTAGCATGACGTGTTTATCGCTTCTGCCCAAAAGGTTCTTGTTAATTGATTCTCGACCAGAAGCGTGCGAGCCATCTCCACCAAGGTTCTATTCTTCCTCTCCACAACCCCATTTTGTTCTGGAGTTCTTTGGGAGGAGAACAAATGTTCTATCTCTTGGTTCATGCAAAAATCAGAGAAGGAGTTATTGTCAAATTCTCCCCCGTGATCAGTGCGGATGGAGCATATTTTGTTGACATTTCCATGCTCAATTTTATTGAAAAATTCTTCAAATACTTTCATTGCTTCATTCTTGTGAGCCAGAAATTTTACCCAAGTGAACCTAGAGAAATCATCTATAATGACAAAACCATAACGCTTGCCATTGAGACTTAGTGTTCTCGTAGGTCCAAATAGGTCCATGTGCAATAGTTCATAAGCTTTAGAAGTACTCACCGGTGCTTTTGATTTGAAGGATTTCTGGGTTTGTTTTCCCTGTGCACATGCATCACAAAAATTTTCATTTTTATTGAATGGAATTTCAGGAAGTCCACTTACCAGTTTTAGCCTCATGATCTTGTGCAACACATTATAACTAGCATGACCAAGCCTACGATGCCACAATGTAAGCTCGTCCTGTTTGTTTGCTACAAGACACAAATCATTATTTTCTGGATCATCTAAGTCAACCATATAGATGTTATTTATCCTTTTTCCAGAAAACTTCAGACTTCCTGTTTCCTTATCAAGAATTTGACATGAATTAGACTCAAAGACAATTTTATGACCCTTATCACACAATTGACTTATGCTAAGCAAATTGTGATGAAGGCCATCAACAAGCAACACATTGTCTATTGAGTTAGAGGCAAACTTACCGACCTTACCTGAGCCGATGATCTGGCCTTTGTTGTTACCTCCGAATATGACTTGACCTCCATCTTTTTCCACGAGCATACAGAATTTTCCTTTGTCGCCCGTCATGTGCCTCGAGCAGCTGCTATCCAAGTACCATTTTTTTTGATTATGGGCTGCTAGGCATTCCTGCACATGTGGATTAGACAAGAGGTTTTGGTACCTGTAATCACAGGGATTGGCTTCCCCTCGACACAAACATGAATATCAAATATGATAGCATGGAAAATAGAATGTGATCGCCAAAAGGTGTAATCACAGGGATTGGCTTCCCCTCGACACAAACATGAATATCAAATATGATAGCATGGAAAATAGGATGTGATCGCCACCTAGATAAGTTGCCTAATGATATGGAAAGACGATGGCTAACTTAAACTAGGAAAAAGGAAGAGAACAGGAAATTGACCTGGTGTCGCGGTCGTCATGGCCGCCGCGTTTCTAGTATCGCGTCAGTGGAAATCGACGCGTCGTTGTCGCGTCACCCCAGGCCGTCGCGTTCTCTGAATGCGGGAGATTTGTTGTTGTGACCTTCTTCTAGTCCTCCAGCCGGCCAGAGCACCAGAGCTTCTCGTAGATTTTGTTTGCTTGCCTACCAATCAAAAGAAAACACAAAGAAAAGACCCTATTAGAACATGTAAAGTGTAATATCTATTCTAAAAGACGAAATGAGATGGGAGATCATGATGGGAACGCACCTGGGGTGGTTTTAAACCCCTGTGGGTGTGGGAAAACGTGGGTGAATTGTGAATGTGCTCTACTTAAAAAGGACATAAAAATGCATGTAGAAATAGAAAAGAGGAAGAGGAAAGGGAATGAGCCCCATTAGGGCGACTTCCTGGCGTGGATGCAGCTCCAATGATGTGCAAAGAGGTCCAGGAGATCGCTAGAGTCGCCCTCTTCACATTCCTTGCTCCATTGATGGTGAAATAAGTGAGTTGTGAGGAGTGGAATGTGAAGGAAATGATGAGAATGAGTGGCTGCGTGGCTAAGTCTAGTTCAGAGGGAATTTTGGCAGCCCTTCGGGGTAATCATGAGGCTCCCCTCGTCCATGAGGAGGAGCCCTTCTTATATAGAGCTTGGAGTGAGAAAATTAGGTATTATCTCCTCAAAAAGGTTTGGAAAATAAAAATGGGGGATAAAGCTCTATCAAAATCGGGTGTAGAGTCCTTAGGGGAGCTTAGGAGAGTCCCTAGGGCCAAGGATTCGTCCAAAGGGGTTGGGATAACCCTCCTAGACCAAGTCAAAGTGCATGGGAGGATAAATAGGGTGTGGTTACGGAGGCCAGAGATCTCGGGCATTGTCGCGTCAGATCGTAGGGTCGCGACTAGAGACGCGACGGTGCGGGGGACGCGACAGTATTGTCCACGTGCATGGATAATGCATGGGCTGTCGCGGCGGCCCAACCCGTCGCGACAAGGAACCCGAATTATTTTGGATTATTCTCTCTAACCACATGATTAAAATAGGAGTCATATTCCCCTAGGGACTCTCAAATGATTGATTTCGGGATTTCAAGGTGTTTTTAATGGATTAATGGGCTCAAATCAAGGCAATTGATGGGCTCAAGGTGAGTGACCAATTAGGGGCCCACTAAGATAGCAAGAAATGTGGTTCAAACCATTAGTCATAATCGGGTGTCTACAGATTGCCCCTCCTTGGCTTCTACTTTGCAGGGGAGCGAAGCGGAAGTGGCGTGGAGATGTCATGAACTGACGGTGGAACGGAGATGACGCAGAGTGTACTGAAAAGCGGAAGCCAAGGTGAAGAGACACCCGATGTTAACTAACAGGCAATTGGAATCCTTGTGAAAGCCTCGAGTCGGTTGTTCGAGTAGAATGCAAAGAAGAGCACAAGTCTGGACGAGGGAGAGAAAAGAGGACGATCAACCCCTCGATTGAGAGGTACCCTAGCCGATTGGCCTGCAGGTTTCGTTTTGGAAGGACATGTGCGTGCCAGGCAGGTAACTCATGACTCTATCCTGGGAGCGGTTCGCAACCAAAACGGATCAAAGGAAAAAAAGGAAAGTTTGGATAAGGAATCCAGACAGGGAAATTCTTGTCAAACTGACGGAAACAACTCACTCGGAGGCAAACCTTCCGATTCGGAGTGGAATTGGATTTCTTGTTTGGAATTTGAAGGATGATTGGGCACTCAACAAATGGTCTAGAATGAGTCAGGAAAGTTCAAAGTCCTACATGATGCATGCTGGGCTAAAGTAAAAGAAATCATCAAAACGAATGCGAAGAAAGAGAAAAAAATAGAAAATATATCAAGGATAATATTGCTAAGCCAGATAAGAACGGGTCAAGAGACTGCCTACAACCGCGGTGCAGGCCTGAATCCATCATCCCTGCGCTTAACTAACTCAACGGCCTATCCAACGATTAACAATGTGTACCTAGATCATCATTGTTTTTGGTAAAGGGGAACTCAAATCCCAGAACACATTGAGAACCAGCCGGTCCTTGAAATGATATAATAGATAGGATATCATATAGTAATGCCGGGAGTAGGGAAGAAATACAATACCTGACTTACCTGTGGCGAAGTCTCTTTTTTTTTTTTTGATTTTCTGATTTTCTGATTTTTTTTATAGAAATAATCACAATGGAATATGAAACACAATCAATTATAAGCAATCAACCAACATATATACACAGCTTAAGGATGAAAATAGCCCCTCAGGTGGAGAGGCGACAGTCACAACGACCGCGACCATGTCGCGTCGCAGCGCCCTGTCGCGACATGGTCGCGTCAGATCGCGGCGTCGCGACTCGGACAGAGCTCGGAAAGACCAGGGAACCGGGGTTCACCCTTATCCTAAGACACCTAGACCAACACTAGGACTCCTAAACCTCTTCTAATCTTATCCTAACATCTAGTCTCGGGATTAGAGTGGGTTTCTAACTCTTAGGAATCTATAAATAGAGGGTTAGGGGGGCTAATCCCGCAGCTAAACCCCTGGCATCCTCTGCTCCCCAAATTCAAGCTCTTTTTCTTCTCTTGCAACCATGAAGAGGAATTATTCGGCTTTTGCAGAAGATATTCCCGCTTACTCCGGCCCAAAAGCTGCTAGAGAGACGCATGCCGATCTGAAGCAACTCTCCGCCATCCCGGGGCACATCTACATGCGCCCGGAGCTTCAAGTAAGTGCCCTTTTCTTCCTGAGATTCTGCACTTTCTGCATTGTTCTGCTTTTTTTTTTCTGCTCTGTTTTGCTCTGTTTCGCTCTGTTTTGCTCCGTCTTGTTCTTCTCTTTTCTCATCTTTTCCTTCTGTTCTTCATGCTCTTCTTCTATCTCAGATCCTCCCCAGCCAACGACGATTCTCAAAGATGCCATGGCTGGTACCCATGCTCGAATTATTGCCGCCCACGTCTATTAGCCACTTGAAGGAGTGGGGGCTGTCCACCATCTTTGTACTAGCCAAAAAATACAACAAGTTGGTGCATGTGTGGGAGAGTGTCACAGCCATGGTGGAGCTATGGCACCTACAGACCAACTCGTTCATCTTTCCTGAATTCGAGGTGACGATCTTCCTGGAAGAGTTGGAAATCATGCTCGGCCTCCCACGCTATCAAAGGGGCGAAGAGTCGGCCCTCTCCTACACCGTAGAGCAGATCAACTCCTGGAGCATTCTGGCGTACATTACCACAAAGAAGAATGATCTCTACTCCATGACCAGTGGTATGCACGTTCACCTCCTCCCAATCGCTCAATGGATTACTTCCCAGTGTAAGCGGAAGACCACGAACTACACCGCCATCGCCAAGGCAGCCGCCATATGCATTTGCGGCGTCATACTCTTCCCGGAAGCCGACGGTGCCATCTCCTTTGGCAATCTTAGCATCATTGACTCCATCTCCGAAGGTATGAAAATTGGGCAAGCCGTCCTGGGTTTTCTATATGCTGGCCTGACCTCTGCAGCACACGGGGGTCCTTTCTACGGATCGGTTGTCGCCCTTGAACTATGGATGGGGATGCATATCCAATTCCGGGCGGTGGAGGACCTAACCACGGAATGCAAGACAATGTTGAATCACCCACTGGCGTATGTGGGCGGACGGCTTCACATGAGCCCTCGGGCATGGTGCAAAACAGCTCAATTGAAGGGCCTACATGCGTGGCGCCAATACCTCCGAAGTCTGACCGTGGCGGATTTTGACATGCGCCCATGATTCATGCACGACCGGACAATTCACCTTCCTCAACGTACCAGGCTCACCTTGAGGCTGCTAGGCAATGGGGCGCTGGTTTCCTACAACCCAGATCGCTGCCATCTCCAATGCGGTGCGGCTCGCACGGTGGTTCCACTTCTATCACACTTCCCACCTATCCAAGAGAGGAAAAGGGGCGATGTACAGGACGAGCGCGACATGCGCAGCGCGGTCGTCCATTGGGAAGGATGCGCGACGGGCGCGATTCAAGCCGAGGTGGAAGAAGATGACGAAGCAATCGCGGAATACATTGAAGCTTTGAAGAAACTTCAGCATGTGGGAAGGAACAATTGATTTGATTTGATTTGAATTGTAAGCCAGATGATAGTTAGGAAAGGATTTGAAAGTATTGATTGATTGTTTAGAATGAATTAGAGCATGTAACAGACTTTGCATTTGAATGAAATAGAGTGAAATTTTATGCAAACGGAAGGGCTCTGTCGATGACGCGACAGTCAGGGGTGTCGCCTTTATGTCGCGGCCATGCGGGGTGTCGCGACACTGTCGCGGCAGACCGGAGGGTCGCGACATGAAAGAGACCGCCCGCTGCGTCGCGTCATGAACCGATCGATTCAAAAACAAACGGCCCCCTTTCCTTCTTCTTTTCCGGTTTTCAAAAACCTTGAACCTTCAAACCCTCGAATCCTTCCCCCAATTCCCCTGCATTCCAATCTTCTTGCTAGCTCAAAACTCAACCCAAGACGACCCTTATTGCAATGGAAGGAGGAAAGGACCTCGGCGAGGGCTCATCGCGAAGGAAACGCCAAGTGGAGCGTCGGAGCTCACGACGGTGGATGGAGGAGCCTCCGGTTGAAGAGGAGGTGCCCGAGGTCGCGATGGGAGAGGAGGAGGACGAGGGGATGATCCCGGTCGCGAATGTGGAAGAGGAACAGAAGAGGCGAGCTAAAGCCATGAAAACGGTAAGTACCTCTCCCTCAAACCTTGAATGGTAGTAGTAGAGAGACATACGGAGCCCCTAGAGGGCGAATGTAGGGCGAAACTGTTGGGTTGAATGCAAATTCATATCATTTCCCTCCTATTTTGATGATGACAAGGAGTGTTCTTAAAGCAATTTAATTGAAGCATGTCAAAACATCATACCTGAAATTCATGTTCAAAAAGTATTTTGCAAATCACATTTATCATTTATAGTCATGATAAATCATTTAACTAATGATATATGTGTTTATTTTTCAGGTACAAACATTTTTATGCAAAAGATGTGTCGACACACCCATCAATGGTGTCGACACATCAACACAGATTCAAAGAAAAAAATGTGTAAAAATGTCAAGAGTGTGTCGACACATGTCAAGAGTGTGTCGACACGAGTGGCAGTTTTCCAGAGATCAAGGGTACCCAGGTCGACACACTCCCAGGGCAGGTCGACACTAGACCCAGTTCCCAGAACAGCCAGTTTGAGGAATTGGGAAAGCAGGTCGACACACTCAAGAGCAGGTCGACACGGGACCTCTCTCCCAGAACAGGTTTTTCTATCTTTGGGATATTGTGTCGACACAACCACCAGGGCAGGTCGACACACTACGGAAACTTTTCATCCTAAGAGCTGATGGCTGCCACGTGTCCTTCTAGGGCGATCAGAATCTCTCTTGGAAAGCGTGCCCTTGTACCCCAAAAGGGTATCTTTGGAATCCTAAGGGTATAAAAGGTCCTTTTTGGCCTGCCTTCAAAAGAGAGACCCAACCAACCTCTTAGAGCCTCCTGAAAAATTCCTGGCGGCCATAAGAGTTCGTGTCTCCCTCCTCTGCCTTCCTGGAGTTTCCTGAAGACCTCTTCTCACCAATTCAAGGCGTGAGAATTGTGGTTTGATCTTTAAAGAAGCCTCTGAAGCATCTCAAGGAAGCAGATCAAGTAGAAGCCATCGTTGGAGAAGAATTCAAGGAAGGTCCAACCTCCCAGATTGCAGAGCATCGTCTTGGACTTCATGTTTACAAGCTTCTTCCCAATCCAAGCTTCTACAAGGGAGTACACTTGAAGAACGAAGTCATTCAATACATTTTACTTTACTTCTGTTCTTCTGAGATATCTCTTGAGATTATGCAAGTGCTTCTGCATAAGTCTCATTAGTGTTCTCAAATTTCGACTAGATCTGTTGCTAGGAGATCTTGTCTTAAGTTGGTGTCTAGCAAGTCTATGTGTGAGCCTTGTGCTCAAGTTGTTGTGAGCCGTTGTGCTCAGTGTTGAGTTGTCAAACTCAAGTGTGGGTTGAGCAGTCTTGCTCAGTTGTTCTAGAGTAGTCTTGCTCTAGAAGTGGTGAGTTGTAAGCTCTTCAGTGTTGGAGTTGTCAGGCTCCAGTGGGTGTGTTACCCAGTTGTGTTAGTGAATCCTCACGGGTTGTGAGGGGTGGATGTAGGAGTCACATGGGTGATTTCCGAACCACCTAAAAATCCTTGTGCATTTGTTTTCTGTGGTTTGACTGATTCATCCGCTAGATGCTTGCATAGGATTCGTTTTTAATTCACTTAATCAACTTGATTCACATCTAAGTTTTTCAACTCACTCCAATCTAATCAGATCAGTAGCTTTTCACTGATAACATTGCCTCTGATTCTAAATAGTTTTAAAAATTATTTAAGCTTCCGCAAAAGTGGCTAAGATCTATTCATCCCCCCCTTCTAGATCTTTTCCACACATTTATTTCGATCCTTCAGAAACGCCCATGAAAAATGAGGATCAAACAAAAGGGCTCCGGCCGGTTTGATTCTGAGAACGCGTTAGCACGATCCGTCGCGACATGGTGTCGCGGCGGGGCGGGGCGTCGCGACAGTGTCGCGACGTCTAAGGCATACGCGACCTTATCGCGACCTCTGAAGGTGACGCGATAAGGTCGCGGTGGCCCGCACCGTCGCGACAAGGTCGCGGCTGCAACAGCTGTCGCGACTTTGACCGAACACACAAATAAAACCTGAAATTGAACTTGAATGAATCTTGCAGGGTGAAATGAGGGCTCGAGTGTCATGGACACTGGTGCTGGCTGCTTTCTTAGCTTTCCCCTCCTTCCAGCGAGAGAGAATAGAGGAGATGGGATTCGGGCAGATTTTCAGGATTGAGAGGATGAGGGTGGATCCGGCCCTCACACAGGCCCTGCGGAGCAGGTGGGATGCAGAGGCGAGTGCCTTTGCATTCCCATGGGGGCATATGATCCCTAGCTTGGAGGACGTGAGCCGGATCACAGGGCTTAGAGTCTATGGGCGGGCAGTGAGCGGCTACACCTATCCCTGCTATCACGACTTGGCCGAGCGCCTCCTAGTCCTCCCAGTAGAGCGTAGGTCCTCTCTAGTGCCCAGGGTAGCCTTGCAGGAGAGTCCAGGTCTGTTTGAGGCGGGGAAGAATGCAGGGGAGAATGAGGACGAGTACTTGGAGAGGTTGGTTAGAGTCAGTAGGAGGGAGCTAGTGAGTGAGCCTGGGCCGCAGGCGGACTTGGACTTGCGTCGCTTCCTCGTCCTCTTTCTTGGTAGACTTTTGTTTGCCACGAGAGGCGACGCAGTCCACTGCCGCTTCCTGCCTTTGCTGGAGAACCTAGGTGAGGTAGGGGGGTATGCTTGGGGAGCAGCCTTCTTAGCACACCAGTTCGACGGTTTGAGCACCTCAGAGCGGCAGACGTCTACGAGCGGCTTCTACCCCTTCCTTCAGGTGCACCTTCTCTTCTAACTCTCTTAGATTTAAACTTCAAATTCGCTTAAACTGCCAACTAATTTGTCTTTCATCTTGCAGGTTTGGGCCTATCTACACCTCCCGGCCCTGGGGAGAGGGGATCTCACACGGCCAGGCCTCGTGCCCATTGCACGCCGTTGGGACTCTCGCCGGGACACCCGCCATTTGGTTGATCAGCTGGAGCGCCTACAGGAGGCAATTGACAGCTACCCCTATCTGGATGTGAGTATTAAAACCTTCCCTCCTGATATACCCGTTGATTTGACTAATGATTGGCTAACTCTTGTTTTGCAGGTGGTTTGGCAGCCGTATCTGGGGGAGGGTGATGAGGGACAGCCTTGGTTGGTGCAGGCCCGCCCCTACTTCGGTAGGTCGGTGTGGTTGCATGCACTGAAACTTGTGCTACCTCTGAACCTATTCCTGACCCAGCGCTCCTTGGGCCTCAGGCAGAGTGTCGTGGAGTTCCCCGTCCGGGACCGGTTTCGCAGGCCGGGTCGGAGCTTTCGGGGACTTCACTACACAACAGACTAGAGGGAGCGGGCGCGCGAGCAGATAGAAAACTGGGAGCGGAAAGGCAAGGGGGTCAGATCGGACGTGACCACTGACGATGCCTACCTCCAGGCGTATGCCTTGAAGTACGGAGGAAAGGTATACAAGAGCGCCCGACACCAGGTAGAACTTTCTAAACCACAGCTCAAAGAACTGGGATTTAATGATTAAAACTGATGATTTGGCAATTCCTTGCAGGTGGACGTGACCGGTGAGATTGCATCGCTCCGAGCCTTGCTCCAGTCGGCGGTGCAAGATCGGGAGGCAGCCCAGAGGCAGACGACAGAGCTGGTAAGTACTGTGTTCACTTTCAGCCCCTTTGATTTAAGTAGAATTTTGAAACTGACATGCCTTTTGCGTGCAGCGGAGTGAGCTGGAGAGAGTGAGGGGTACCGGAGCAGGCGGTGCTTCCTCCTCTCGGAACGCGGGGGGCTCTCCCTTGCTCCTGGAGGCTCGACTGACGGGGGCGGTGCTGAGAGCCGCGGAGGCTCAGAGGCACTTGGAGGAGCGGGTAAGTTCATTTAAAGGCTTGAGTCGATCATTTCCAAATGATGCTGAATGATTGCTTGCTGTGCAGGAGAGAGACTTGGAGCTCGCTCATGAGCACGCTATGGATTTGTAGAGCGAGAGGGATCGGTTCCGGGGAGAGGTCCAGACTACCCGGAGCGAGAGGGACCAGCTGCGCATCCGGGCGGAGGCAGCTGAGGCACAGGTGGCGGAGATGGTGAGGGAGCTGGCGACGCTGCGAGTGCAGAGGCCGCCCGGAGACCAGGAGGAGGTCACCCGACTACGCGCAGAGCTATTGGCGCAACGGACGCTGGCACAGGGCCTTCAGCAGATCGTGACGGACATAGGCCGTTCACACAGTCGGAGCAGGAGCGGGGCTAGTGTTAGTAGGGCGACCGGCGCCTCCGTTGGACAGTACTTAGCAGGTTCCTCCAGCAGGCGGAGGAACGAGGAGGAGGAGAGGCGCCGGCAGGGCGAGGGTAGCGCCCACGATGGCGGAGGGGGTGGCGAGATGTTGCCACCTCCAGATAGGAGAGAGGGATCCGGGGAGAGTGGTGGTGGTCAGTGAGGAGTCTTGTGAGCCACCTCCCCTTTTATCTATGTACATTTTGTTCATACCTTAGTGCAGTTTTACTTTTATGCCAATATTCATGATAAATGAATGGTTTGTGATTGACACGAGTGAGAGGCGAGATTCAAACAAGCGAGAGAGAGTTCTGAGCGCGACGTCGTACTCTGCTTTTAAAACCCTTGTTCCTGCACACACTTAGAAGAACAAATTAGATCTGTTCTTAGGTTCGGCCCCTTGCGCAGAACATGATAAAAGCTAACTCCGCAATTTGTCAAGGGCCGAGCCTTATTAAATAGGCAAAAGACTATGAAAATAATGCATGCTAAAGGAAAGCAATATGTACACACCTTTTATTTTTTTAAAAGCTATATATATTTTTGTAATTTTGAGGATTTTTTTGATTTTTTTGGAATTTTTGATTTTTTTTTTGGGTTTTGGGGATCTTTTGATTTTTTTTTGAATTTTTGAAATTTTTGATTTTTTCGGTTTTGGGGATCTTTTGATTTTTTTGAATTTTTTTTTTTTTGAAAATCCTTTTGATAGCAACACTTCTTAATGTTGAGCGATTAACCGTGAGCCTTACCTCTATCTCACTTTGGCGAGTAAGATTTATGTGCAACGCATATTCATATTAGGTCTGCTAAGCTTTCTTGCTCCTGTGACAACAATGTTCCAACACAGACCAAACGCATGGATTCTCTGGTCATTTTAGGGAGGATAGGAAGAATATAAATGAGATAAGACTTAATCTTGGAGTCGAGGTTGCCGACTTGTAAGATTTGCAACAAATAAGCTACATGTGCTATTCATCTGTTGTCCAGGGACTTTAGGGCCACAGTATTTTCTCTTTTGTCTGGGGCATGCGTGCGACCGGACTCAAGGGCGTCCCGCGGGGAACTTACTGCCACTCTTTAACATGCCCCTTCACTTTGTCATTTCGTCGCTTTTTTTTGTGCTATATGCTTTTCTTAGAACTGTCCGTCCCTCCTTGAGACTTCAAACACATGGTCTGTACTGTTGCAGGTTTACAGGTTAGCCTTCCCCTTGCCCCTAGACCTTGTCCGAAATAGGGAGAGAATTGACCTCTTGTTTCCCTGAGCAAGGGCTAAGTGAGAACATTGTATACGAAGGGACAATGACCTTAGGCTACCATGTTGAGTACGTGATTGCACATAAATATTATTTCATCAATATGAGAGGGAGCGAGACACTTGGCAAATGGCTACTTATTAATTGGTGTTGTTATCCAAAGACTTTCGATCAGGGGTAGAATCTTTTGAGATATAATCCATTCCATGGATGAGAGAGTTCATCACCATCGGCATTAACTAACCTATACGCGTTTCCCGGGTACACTCCTTTAATGACGTACGGCCCTTCCCAGTTTGCAGACAATTTTGATCTTGGACCTCCAGGTTTTATGAAAATTCGCTTCAAAACCATGTCTCCTTCTTGAAATTTACGCTCAATCACTTTCTTTTGAAAAGACTTTGAGAGTCTGTTCTGATATGAAAGCACGTGATCGGCTGCAGCTAGACGCCGTTCGTCTAAGAGTTCTAGTTGTGTAATTAACGCCTCCCGATGTTCATCGGGATTAAGTTCTTTGTCCAACTGAATTCTTAGTGAAGGGATGAGAATCTCATGTGGACATACCGCTTCCATTCCGTATGTAAGTGAGAAAGGGGTTTGCCCCGTAGGTGTGCAGATGGAGGTGCGGTAGGCCTACAGAGCCTCAATTAGCTTTTCTGGCCAATCAGCGAATTTATTAGACTCACAAGTTTTCTTTAAGATTTTCAAAAGCGTTTTGTTTGTGGCTTCGGCCTGGCCGTTGCCCTGCGGATAATAAGGAGACGAATGATGCAAAGAAATATTGAACTTCTTACAGAGATCTTGAAGGTCTTGTGATATGAACTGGGGTCCGTTGTCGGTGACGAGGCTGCCAGGTACTCCAAACCGTGCGATGATGTTCTTCATGATGAACCTGCACACAGTCGAACCTTTGATTTCTGCAAATGCTTCCGCTTCGGCCCATTTGGTGAAATATTCAGTAGCAGTGAGGATGAAGGATTTTTGTTTTATCTGAGCATTAGGATCACCAAGAGGCCCAATGATATCAAAGGCCCACATGGAGAAAGGCCAAGGTGAAGATAGTGGATGCAAAGAGGAAGATGGAGCATGAATTTTATCGGCATGGATTTGGCATCTGACACACCTACGGACGTAGGCGGCACAGTCTTCTTCTAAGGTCGGCCAGTAGTAGCCCTGCCTAAGGATCTTTTTGGCTAACATCTGACCATTCACATGCCCTCCGCATTCACCGGAGTGAGATCCTTCTACTATCTTCCAAGCCTCTTTATCGGTCACGCATCTGAGGAGCATTCCATTTAGAGCGCGTCTGTAGAGAACTTCACCCACGAGGGTATACTTCAATGCCGCTCTACGGATAGCTCGCCTATCTTCTGCTTCAGCTTCTTCTGGGAAGGTACCATCTCTGCAAAACTGCTCAATCTCTAGGTACCACGGCCTCTCTTCTTCCATCAATTCCCCTAATTCGACAAGCAACAACTCCTTTGCTTCTTTCTTCTCTACCTTCAGCACTAGAGAGCTCCTAAGGTTTGAGAACCAAGGATCCTGAGTTGAGGGAGCTTCTAATCTCTGGACGGTGATAGTCTCAGCGCTACGGCTGAGAGGGAAGGAGAGAGACGAAGCTAACGATGCCAGAGCATCGGCCAGAATGTTTTGGGAGCGAGGAGTATGAATGTAGATAAGTTGACGGAATTGCTTAGCGAGGAGTGTGACCAGATCTTGATATGGCTTGAGCTTGGGGTCACGAGTGCGATAAGTAGAGAGGACTTGCCGAAGAACGAGCTGAGAGTCTCCTATGATCTTAAGGTGACGCGCGCCTAAGAGGTAGGCGAGTTTTAGACCGGCTAGGAGAGCCTCGTACTCGGAGATGTTATTGGTGGCGTAGAACTGGAGTTGATAAGCCAAAGGAATGGTGATCCCTTCTGGGGTGAGCAAGACTGCACCTATGCCCCGTCCCCTAGAATTGAGAGCTCCATCGAAATGGAGTGACCAGAAGGGATCGTGAGAGATAAGTGATAGGTTTTCGTCGGGAAATTCCTCCTGAACCGTATCACTATGAGGAAGAGGGAGGTGAGCAAGGTGCTCAGCAATGGCATACCCTTTTATGGCTTTCTGAACAACAAAGGAGATCTCAAACTGAGAGAGGAAACTTTGCTAGCGTGCCAATCTGTCGGCGAGGACCGGCTTTTCCAGGAGATACCTAATAGGGTCCATTCTAGATATCAAACTCACCTTATGAGCTAGGAAGTAGTGCTTCAATTTCTGCACTACCCAAACTAGCGATGCACATGTTTTCTCCATTGTGGTGAGTTTGAGCTCGGAAGGATTGAAGAGCCTAGATAGGTAGTAGACTGCCCTTTCTTTGCCGGATTCATCATGCTGAGCAAGGACAGCTCCTAGGGAGTCCTCAATTGTTGACAGATACAGGATTAAAGATTTCCCAGGGACGGGCGCCTGAAGCACGGAGGATTCATAAGGTAACTCTTAAGCTCGTCAAAGGCCTCTTGGCATTTATCATTCCATTCAAAATTAACTCCTCCTCTCAATAGTTCGTAAAAAGGTCGGCATCTTTGCGAGTGCTGAGATATAAACCTCCTTATGAACTGGAGTCGACCAATCAAACCTCGAAGTTTAGATATGTTCTTGGGAGGAGGCATTTCATTGATTGCCTTGGCCTTGTGTGGATCTATTTGAATCCCCCGCTTACTGACTATGAAGCCTAATAACTTTCCTGAGGAAACTCCGAACACACACTTCTTTGGATTTATCTTCAATTGATATTCTTGTGCGCGACGGAACACTTTATCAAGCACGGAGGAATGTTCTCTTCGAGTCCGTGACTTCACCACGATATCATCCACGTAAACCTCAACATCAATATGTATCATGTCGTGGAAGATAGCTAGCATTGCTCTTTGATAGGTGGCGTCGGCATTCTTTAGCCCAAACGGCATGACCACATAGCAATATGTTCCCCATGGGGTGGTGAAGGAGGTCTTTTCTTGATCCTCCGGGGCTAGACGAATTTGATTATAGCCAGAGTACCCATCCATGAACGATAGAGTTTCGAACCCTGCTGTATTATCGATCAAAACATCCAAATGAGGTAGCGGGAAATCGTCCTTAGGACATGCCTTATTCAAATCCTGGAAATCTATGCAGATGCGCACTGTTCCGTCTTTCTTCATCACCGGGACGATGTTTGCCACCCACAAAGGATAGAGGACTACACGGATAAACTTGGCTTTGTGTAGCTTATCAATCTCCTCTTTCATCTTTAAAGCGATGTGGGGGAGGAACCTCCTTAGCTTCTGTTTAACGGCAACTGCCCCTGGCTTCAAAATTAACCTATGCTCCACCAAATCGGGGTCAATGCCAGGCATGTCATCATAGGACCAGGCAAATGAATCCTTGAACTCCCTTAACATTTCTATGAGCTTTTCTTCTTCTTCAGGCGGGAGACCAGAAGCTATGGTTAAGAGCCTGGGGTCTTCTTGCGTTCACACATTTACCTCTTTAGTAGGTTCGTCGACTGCTGAGGTAGGTTCATCGAATCTCCTCATACCACTAGCATACGCCTCAGCAGCATCCTCTATCTCAACACCATTCTCATCTAATGGGTCTTCTTCGGCCATGATTTCATATATCCCAAAGCCGTCGTCTAGCCCTCCCTCTATCGGCATCTCCTCTAAGTTCAAAACCACCGCTTCATTGACGAACTCTTCGACAGCTAGAAGAGCGCCACATCTATGAACTAAGTCTAAGAGATATCTACGGGGTACACCACTACCCTTCTTCTTCCTAGACGGGGACGGGGACTCACTAGAAACTACCCTTGAACTTGAGCTAGATTTGATATTTACAGGAGGCTCTGGAGAAGCATCCAGAGGTTTATTGGAAGGGAAAACAATAGGTGCGGCAGGGCCGCGAAGATCCTCCGATGGAGCTGGAGGAGGGAGCAGGGCACCCGAGCTCAGGGTGCCGGCAACAGCAACGGGGTGTAGGGGAGCAGAAGGTCCCTCACCTGAATTGCCTGGAATGGCCATGGTTGACCACTAGGCGAAAACACAGATGGAGTGAAAGAAAGACGATGATGGCCTGCCGGGGAGCAGGTGCGACGGGGATCGCCGTCGAGAGAGGGAGCAGGAGAG
Organism: Colocasia esculenta; assembly: GCA_014218235.1. Lineage (NCBI taxonomy): Eukaryota > Viridiplantae > Streptophyta > Magnoliopsida > Alismatales > Araceae > Colocasia > Colocasia esculenta. The sequence goes on from CM024753.1 coordinate 79,484,516, forward strand.
GGGTGACGGGGATCGCCGTCGGAGACAGGAGCAGGAGAGAGGTGACGGGGATCGCCGTTAAGGGCAGGAGCAGGAGAGGGGTGACGGGGATCGCTGTCGGAGACAGGAGTAAGAGGTGATGGGGATCGCCGTCGGGAACAGGAGCAGAAGGGGGTGACGGGGATCGCCGTCGAGATCAGGAGCACGAGGGAGTGACGGAGATCGCCGTCGGAAGCAGGGAGGACACACACACACATTTTTTTTTTTTTTGGTTTGAAAAAGGAACTACATTAGATTAAATGGCTTCGAAAAAAAGACAAGACCGAACCGTTGAAGGAAATGGCGAGGCGGGGTGAAGGACGAATGAATGCCTCAATGGCGGCGGGCGAGATTTGGACAATGAAGGGAAGAGGCAAAGGAATGAAACTAATATTAACATCGAGTATGAATGAGACAAAGTGAGTGGGAGGCCGGGAGGACCCTGGCCAGAACTCCTGTATAAGTAGGGGTAAATGATTTGACTGGTTCTCCTCACCAATTCCAGACAACTGTCGCCTGGCGGTGGTTATTGATGCTGATAATGCTGCTACTTGTGGCACATCCTCTTCGGCGAAGAGACGGTTTACCGCTGAGATGAGATCTTCTGATTCCGGCTCTTCTGCCCCAGCTTCTGATTCTTCAAATAGTAGACTGACTGATGAGATGACATCGTCTCGGTCCGGGTTTTCAGCATCCTCTTCAGCCCTTTTCTTCTTGCTGGGCCGCTGCTCTTCTAAAACTTGATAAGCTGATCTCGATGCTTCCGTTGTGGTGTTATATCCGGGCTGGATGGGCCCTTTGACGAAGTGCTCATATAGAGACCAGGTGAGTGGACCATGATCCGATTGTGAAGGGGATGAGAAAGCGGCCCATTCTGAATATCCAAGGCCACGCTTTGTGAATTTCTTAGCGGTGGCGACAGTCTTGGTTTGCCCCTGAAGGTGAGCACCCAGGCCTTTTCCTGACTGATAACCCAGCCTGAACATGATCTCCCACCCCTTTGTATTCTTGCTCACATCCTTTCTGACTGCCATTACAGGGGGAGACCCAATTGGGCGGTTAGAAGAGAAAGTATAGGCCTAAGTGTAATTAACATCAAGCACTGAGATTATGGGCTTATTGGACGGCCATACTGATGGCAGAACTCTCTCGACGGCTTCGACTGTATGCGTTGTCGTCATACTCTTTACCTTGACTATCCGCCCTTGAAAAGGGAACTTCAGACACTGATGCGCTGTAGAGGGTACTGCCCCTAATGATTCGATCCACGGGCGCCCTAGAATGGCTTTGTAGGTGTGGTCAATGTTCAGCACATAGAACTCCACAGACATGACGAGAGGGCCTAATTCTGCTTGCAAAGTGATAACCCCGTGACAGGCACGTCGCGAATTGTCATATGCAGCAATAGTGGTAGGCGTGGGCTGCAATTGACGTTCCGATATGTTGCAAGCTCTAAGAGTGCTCAGTGGACATACATTAATGGAGGCTCCTGTGTCCACCAGAGCTGCATCGACTGCCACTTTATTTATGGTAAGTGTCACACACAGGGGCATTTTCCTGGCTTCGGGGGCAGCCAACTCGCCATCAGAAAAGGTAATGGTGGGTCCTCTATTCACTATTGAGAGCACTGAGGGTAGGTTGTCCGGATTCATGTCCTCGCTGACCATGACTCTTTGCAAAAATGTTCTGAGAGCATCTTGGTGAGTCTGCGATCTCTTAATGAGCTCTAATATGGAGATTTTGGCGGGAGTCTGATCGAGATGCTTTAGGATGTCATATTGAGTTCCCGGTGCCGGATCAATCTCTTCTGCATCTTGTTGCTGCTGATTGTTGGTTTGCTGACCTGGCATAGGTATGGATGCGTTAGGATACATCCGATGAAACATTTGCCCGCTCCGGAGGGCAAGATTATGGTAGAGTGGAGGGGTAGGAGTGTTAAGGATAGAAGGGTCGACTAGTAGTGGTGCTGGCGTAGGGGAGAGAGGGGTGTTGTTTGGTGGAGGAATGATGGGTGATATGACGGGAGAATAGGATGGTGAGGTGATGGTGGTAATATGGGGTGTAAAGAGAGAGGGTATGGCGGATGCAGGTGCGGGAACAGTGGGCGTGACGTGAGAAATAGCCAGAAGCTGGCCCACCTCATGGTCGTCATCGAATACCCATTGGGCTTCTGGTGGCGCATGGTGGATAACGGGGTTAACATGCGCAGGTGGTGGAGCTGGTTGAGGGTTCGGAGCAGGTTGATGTTGTGGCATGGGGTTACGGACTATGCCTAGATCGTTCGCCGGCTGCTGCGACTGTTGCTATTGTTGTTGTTGCTGGTGTTGCTGGTATTGCTGTTGGAAAGGCTGGTATTGCTGTTGCTGTTGTTGTTGCTGCGGCTGCTGTCGCCTCTGTTGTTGCTGCTGTTGCCTCTGGCCTTGCTGGTCCCTTAGAGTTTGGATCAATCTCTTCATTTCTGCCCAATCAATCTGATTCTGCTCATGGAGATCGTATATCATGTCCCGGAATTGGAAGCAATTGGACACATTGTGGCCCGGATGATGATGATAGACGTAGTACTTTGTTTGATCGGCCGCCATATTCCAATTCGCCTTTTCAGGAGGGAGCCTTAAGGCATTTAAAGACATGAGGGCTGCAAAGACATCAGCTAGAGATTCGGGTAATGGAGGGTATTGGGCTCTCTTGGGCCCATTGGGTTTCCTGCGGGCATAGCCATTTTGAGGCGGAGGGACCTGGGAGTATTGGCGCTGATCTTGAGGAGGATTTTGTCCTTGGGGAGGTGGCTGCCTATTGTTGTTGTTGTTCCAAGACTGTTGGGTTTGCTGGTTATAGGGAGACCTACCTACTGAGCCTTGGGGGTTGCTAACGGCACCTACTTGTTCATTGATCTGGATCCCCTCGGTGACCGGGCCTTGCGGCTTCTTGGCATAACGGGCCTTGGGGGTTTCAAACATGGAATGTATAGGCGAGTCCTTGAGTTGGGTTTGGATGAAACGGGCTCGACTATATAATTGGTGCATGGTAGAGATGTCGTTCATGGCCAAAATAGCTCGGTAAGTGGGTGTGGCATTGGAGATCAACAGCTTTACTTTCTCCTCCTCAGGCATTGGGCAATGGACCTTGGCGGCCAAAGAGCACCACCGGTCAGCATAGGTGGAGAAATCCTCTTCTGGTTTCATCTTTTCAGCTACCAAATCCACAAAAGAGTATTCGGGTCCCACCCGATCTTGAAACTGCTGCAGAAACCTCTCTTGGACGATTTGGAAATCCTCGGCTTCCTAGGGAGGCAAAGAATAGAACCACTCTAAGGCTGGACCATCTAATGATTTTCTGAACAAATATGCCATGAGATGGCGGTCATATTTGTGTGGTGCTGATTCATAAACAAAGTCCTTCAGATGAACATAGGGGTCCCCTACCCCAGAGTATCGACGATATACGGGGAGCTCGGACTGGGGAGGCACCCGGAGGTATTGAAAGGATGGGAGGGCGATGTCAGCTACCTTCCGAGGATCAATTTGCCTCCGGAGGTCATGAAGCTCCTTCTTCATACTTGTCCATTCCGCCAAGAAATCGGAAGGAGATTGGATCTGATGCGTAGGTACAAGGGAGCGTGGCCGCTCGAAGGAGTGAGACCTCTCGTGAGGAAGTGGAGCTGGTTTAGCCGTATAATATGTAGTGGGAGGAGACCGAGGCCGAACATCTCGTGGGGGGAGGTAGCTTGGTTCTGAAAAATGAATGGCCCGAGGACGGAGAGGTGTGGGGTCTGCCCCAGACGAAGAAAGGTGAGGGGCTGAAGCGACGCGGATGGAGGACTCCGCCGGTCGGGCTGGATTTTGACCCCAGGGAGATAAAGGTTGTTTCCCCTTGGCAGCAGCTATGAACTCTCGGACTTGATCCGGAGTGAGGTGAGGAAGGAGCTGGCTGAATTGAGAGTGAGGGTCATCATCCCCGAGAGGAGAAGGAGGACGGGATTGGATCCCAGTAATAGAGGAAGGCTGGATATGCCCCGGGAGAGTGGCCATGGAAGGTTGGGCCACTTCCTCGAGCAACCCAAGGGGTAGGGCATCGTCGGCAAGGACTCGAAATTGGTCCATGTCGAAGAGGGGATTATGATAAAGCACGAGGATCGGAGGGGACTGACTCGATCTCCCTAATTTGGGGGGACACACCTAGACTCTAGCACGACAAGAAAGACAGAGAGGAGACGGGGGATCAAAGCACTCAAGTTATCATGCTTACAACGCAAATTTCTTAAGGTTCGAACTTGACCTTTTGAGTGAATTGATTAAAGGGATGTCACTCGGTCATGCGGTCCCTGATAGGGATGAACCCAAGTGCTCCGGTATGACTAAGGGTGGTGCACACTCACTCACAAGGATGGCTCAAACTAAAGGTGCAACTGGTACAACCAGCCCGGCGAACCGCAACGTGCGTACGGTCACGGAGACTTACGGAGGTCCTCGGAAGGCGGGCCCGAGTCAGCCTACGAGTGCTCGTAGGTGAGAGGACTCACTCAACCAAGGGGGAACCTGATCAAATGGGTTTAGCAGCGTATGCAATGGGCCCAAATGCCCGAAATGTATGCACAAGTGATAGATGAGAAACAAACAGGGCGACCAGATGGGTCTCGGGCAGAGTCGCGGTGACCGGATACGCCGCGACCCTATCGCGACGGCGCGAGCGGCCGCGATAATGACAGAGGCCCGAAGACATAGTGGGTCACCAACCCAACTCAAACAGACTATCCTACCAGAAGGTAAAAACACCAAAACCCTAAATCAATACAGCATGGATCAGGAAGCACCCAAAAACCGATTCATGGATGGAAGCATTAACAAACAGAGCGTACCTGTTGACGCGATGCTCACCGACGGCGCGATCATTTCGCGTCCATGCGCTACGCCGCGACTCGACCCGGAAACTTACAAATAAGAACTAAAAGGAAAAGCCGAACCCTAACAGGATTCTAACATCCAAAAGCACGACAATACACGACACATATACATGGAACAAGGATGCATGATCTTATGGAAGCAGGGTAAGGCAGGTATAAGAAAAAAAACTGACCTGCTATCGCGTCGTTGTCCAGCGACGCGACCTTATCGCGTCACCGCGATGTGTCGCGACACGAACTGAGGGGCAAAAAGCAAGAAACAAAGAACAAAAGAAGACTAATAGGGCACCAAAAGGACAAAAAGAAAGACAATATGGCAGGCAAGCAAGTTAGATCTACGAGGGTAGCGCTGAAGGTCCCACCGTGATCGCCAAAAGGTGTAATCACAGGGATTGGCTTCCCCTTGACACAAACATGAATATCAAATATGATAGCATGGAAAATAGGATGTGATCGCCAAAAGGTGTAATCACAGGGATTGGCTTCCCCTCGACACAAACATGAATATCAAATATGATAGCATGGAAAATAGGATGTGATCGCCACCTAGATAAGTTGCCTAATGATATGGAAAGACGATGGCTAACTTAAACTAGGAAAAAGGAAGAGAACAGGAAATTGACCTGGTGTCGCGGTCGTCATGGCCGCCGCGTTTCTAGTATCGCGTCAGTGGAAATCGACGCGTCGTTGTCGCGTCACCCCAGGCCGTCGCGTTCTCTGAATGCGGGAGATTTGTTGTTGTGACCTTCTTCTAGTCCTCCAGCCGGCCAGAGCACCAGAGCTTCTCGTAGATTTTGTTTGCTTGCCTGCCAATCAAAAGAAAACACAAAGAAAAGACCCTATTAGAACATGTAAAGTGTAATATCTATTCTAAAAGACGAAATGAGATGGGAGATCATGGTGGGAACGCACCTGGGGTGGTTTTAAACCCTTGTGGGTGTGGGAAAACGTGGGTGGATTGTGAATGTGCTCTACTAAAAAAGGACATAAAAATGCATGTAGAAATAGAAAAGAGGAAGAGGAAAGGGAATGAGCCCCATTAGGGCGACTTCCTGGCGTGGATGCAGCTCCAATGATGTGCAAAGAGGTCTAGGAGATCGCTAGAGTCGCCCTCTTCACGTTCCTTGCTCCATTGATGGTGAAATAAGTGAGTTGTGAGGAGTGGAATGTGAAGGAAATGATGAGAATGAGTGGCTGCGTGGCTAAGTCTAGTTCAGAGGGAATTTTGGCAGCCCTTCGGGGTAATCATGAGGCTCCCCTCGTCCATGAGGAGGAGCCCTTCTTATATAGAGCTTGGAGTGAAAAATTAGGTATTATCTCCTCAAAAAGGTTTGGAAAATAAAAATGGGGGATAAAGCTCTATCAAAATCGGGTGTAGAGTCCTTAGGGGAGCTTAGGAGAGTCCCTAGGGCCAAGGATTCGTCCAAAGGGGTTGGGATAACCCTCCTAGACCAAGTCAAAGTGCATGGGAGGATAAATAGGGTGTGGTTACGGAGGCCAGAGATCTCGGGCATTGTCGCGTCAGATCGTAGGGTCGCGACTAGAGACGCGACGGTGCGGGGGGACGCGACAGTATTGTCCACGTGCATGGATAATGCATGGGCTGTCGCGGCGGCCCAACCCGTCGCGACTATAGTCGCGGCGCCACGATGCGTCGCAACAAGGAACCCGAATTATTTTGGATTATTCTCTCTAACCACATGATTAAAATAGGAGTCATATTCCCCTAGGGACTCTCAAATGATTGATTTCGGGATTTCAAGGTGTTTTTAATGGATTAATGGGCTCAAATCAAGGCAAATGATGGGCTCAAGGTGAGTGACCAATTAGGGGCCCACTAAGATAGCAAGAAATGTGGTTCAAACCATTAGTCATAATCGGGTGTCTACAGTACCCAAATTACTTTGGGTGCCAAGGTATCATTCATGCCAAACAGTAAATTCTTTGGAATCCAAACTTGTTTGAAATTTTGATTGTATGGATTGTTCCAGCATTGTTTTTCAATGTGCCCAATCTTTTTACAGATTTTGCATGAAGATGGTTTCTTAACAATATTGGGCTTGACATTCTTTGGAGCATGCATTGGCATTTTTCCTTTCTGTTGCTTTGTTAGTTTTTCTTTTGGGCTTGATTTCCAGACCTGTCGACAGCTCTCTTTGGGGCTGTTGACAGATCTTGGAATTGTGCCAGCATTAGGCTTCTTTGCCTTGTTTTGGGGTTGCTTACCCTTAACTTGGGTTTTGCTGTTCTTTGTGGGGGTATACTTACTTGTGCTTGGGCTTGATTCAACAAAAGACGTTATCAAATTTTCTCCAATTTTCTTTTGTTTTACTGGTTGGTACCCAAGCCCATGTTTTGGAACAAAAACATTTGACCTCAAGATTGCATCAAGGTTTTGTTTCCCTTTAACAAACCTTGACAGGTCTTCAGATTTGCCCTTTAGATTTTCTTCAGTCTTTTCAAAATTTTCTTTCAGTTTATGATGCTCACCTTGAAGAGTTTCAATGGAGTTCATTAAATTATCTTTTTCCTTTTGAACTTCTTGGAGTTTAAGTTTCAGGCTATCCATCTCCTCATGGTGAGCTTCCTCATCAATCCTCATCATTTCAATGTCTTTAATTAATGATGCAACTTGTTCATCATTTTGTGTGTTGTTAGCAAGAGAGTTAACTTTCTTTTTGAGTGCCTTGTTTTCAGATTTAAGTTCACAAAATTTTTCAAACAAAACAGTATAAGCCTCTTCCCATTCATCAACTGAATAGCTTTCAAAGGAAGAGTTTACCTCATTTGAGTCCTCACTTCTCGCCGTGAGATAGTGGACTTCATCATCTCCGGAGGTAGCTTGACTGTTGTCATCCTCGTCTTCATCGCTCCAAGTGGCCAGCATTGCCTTGGCTTTCTTGAACATGAACTTGTCCTTTTTCAGCTTCTTCTTAAGCTCAGGGCACTCTCCTCTCATGTGCCCTTGCTTCTTGCACTCGTAACACACAATCTTAGAATTTTTGTTAGTATCAAATTTATTGGAAAATTCTTTCTTTTGGAAAGGTTTAGAGTTACCTGTACCTCTCCTCTTGTATTTCAAGAATTTTTTGAATTGCCTAGTGAGCATGGCCATTTCGTCATTTTCACTCTCACTAGACGATTCAAACTCATCACTTTCCTAAATGACCTCCTTTTTAGAAGCTGAGGAATTTTTCCTGGAAGCCTTCAAGGCAAGTGGCTTCCTAGGATTTTCTTCAGTTTCCTTTCTTTTCATGTTGATTTCATAGGTCATCAGTGAGCCAATGAGTTCATCCAATTTTATTTTTGAAAGGTCCTTGGAATCCTCAATGACAGTGGCTTTGGTGTTCCATGAGGATGGAAGAGACCGAAGAATCTTCCTCACCAAATCACTTTCTGAGTATTCCTTTTTTAGACCTTTCAAGCCATTAATGATCAACATGAATCTCGCAAACATGTCAAAGATGGTTTCAGTAGAGTTCATTTTAAACATTTCATATTCGGAAACCAACATGCTTGCTTTAGTTTCCCTTACCTCGGACGTACCTTCATAAATTAGCTCGAGTTTGTCCCACATCTCTTTTGCTGATGTGCACGTGGAAACTCTCGAGTATTCATTGGGATGGACCGCGCACTGCATCATGTTGAGGGCGCTCCAAATGAGTGTCCCCTTCGTGATCTGGTCCTTGGTCCAGGTACTCTCGTCCTCAGGAAGGGAATATTCACCTTTGTGGACTATTTTCCACAGCTCGTAGTTCTGTGCTCTCAGGAACACCTGCATACGATTTTTCTAGTAAGGGTAGTTAGTTCCATCAAAAAATGGTGGCCTGGTCACTGAGTGACCCTCGGCCATGAATCCCTTGCTAGATTCCATTAGACCGTGAATCCCCTGATCGTAAGATCAAACAAATAAGACAGTAAATCGGAGAAACCGGGCTCTGATACCAATTGAAAGGTTTGCGGAATTCCCAATATGGTAATCTAGAAGCGGGGTTGAATAGATTACTGTCAATTAAAAGTTTAATACAACCTTTTTTAATCACGACAAAGTCTTTCTGAATGTGCAGTAGAATCAAACTAAGACTTAGATGTGTTGGTGATGTGTGGATTAAATAGTAGTCTATCTAGGGTGTGTAGATGCAATGTGCCTATCAGACATCTAACGTGAAAACGTTCAAACCACGAGACACGATGATTTACGTGGTTCGGAGTACACAAATCGTGTATCCTACATCCACGGCACACACACACACGCAGAGAAAACTGCTTATGAGCGAGTTCGGTGACTACAACTCACACACACATGTTTTCTGATGTGCACCCACGATCAGAACAACACACACGTGATTTCAAGCACAAGGGTCGCTTGAATCACCACAACACACACACGGATGGTGAAAGTATGAAAACAGGAAGAGTTCAGAGTGAAAGAATGAATCCTGATGTAGAACTCTTCTGGGAACGCCTGGAGGGAGTTCAAACTTTGACTTGAATGCTTCAGATCGATGGAGAAGGTTGAATCCTCGACGTTCTATTTTCAGAAACTGCTGGATCGAAGGATCTCTCGGTCTCTGAACAGCAGTCTGAAGCAGAGCAGCAGCAACTTCTTTGGATCTTGGACTTGCTTTAGGGTTTTTGGTTGTGGCTGCTTCTATACGAGATTTCTTCCAAATAGGTGTTTAAATATAGGTGTTCTCACATGGAGAGACGTGAGACTTGGAAACACCATCTTGGATAACTTGGAAGGTTTCCGTATTTGAAGATTCTCCGCATCTGTCGATAGGCCTTGACCATCTGTCGACAGGCGACATCAAGTTTGCAACAAACAGAAATCTAGAACTTCGGTTCTGTGCAATCTGTCGACAGCCGATGGACATCTGTCGACAGATAGCTGCAATTGTGCAAAAGACAGATGTCTGGAAGTTCAGGTCTGTGGGATCTGTCGACAGTCGACTTGGCATCTGTTGATAAATGGATGTTTTCTGAGCTTTGTGTCTTCTGGCTGATCACACCTGTGCAATCTGTCGACAGGTACATTGGGGTCTGTCGACAGGTGACCTAGTTCCTTATTTTTGTGATCTTTTTCACTTGTTTTGTGAGAGCTTGGCTTTATGCATTTGTACCTACATGATAAAACATGTATTGTCAAGTATAATGAATACATAGATAACCAAGTATTGTATCAAGTTCTTTGTCATGTATCAAACCTCAATTAAACTTATTCATCATCAAAAACATGTTGTTAAAAACATTAGAATGAAAACCCAACAACAGGTGGTGTAGGAGCAGGCGGTGCTTGGGCTCTTACCTCCTTTAGAATATCTGATAGTATGGACTTCATGCTCCCCATTTCTGTATTCAACCACCGAATTGCATTCTTTATAATCGACATATCTTTTGCTGCCGAAGCCTGGCTCATAAAAAGGGAGTTGACATCTGATTACACAGAACAGAGTACTTCGCCTTGGGCATCTAATCTTTCTATTACATGCTTTAAATGAATGACAAACCTCTGTCTTGGCTGCCTCTGATGTGGTGCATTTGCAAGGAGAGGGATCTCTGAAGCAACCTCCTTGCCCTTCTTACTGCCCCTAACAACGGGCTCCCCATGATCATCATGTGCCTCTTGATTATCTGAATCAGAAGAACTTGCGGTTACTCCCTCTTAAAAACTATTCACTAGAGGGTTTTCATTTGACTCTCCTTGAGCTTGACCTTCTTATTCACCCAACATTTCCCCTTCAGCAGGGGCATCCTCCATAGGTGCATCATCATGGACTGCTACTGCTTGTTCCTCTGAATAGGGGTGCCTTCCATAGGAATATCATAGTGGCCTAATGCCACAGCTACATCTTCTTGAATTTGCTCATCAAAGAACTGCTCCCCCTCAATAGGAGCATCTTCCACAAGAGCGATTTCATGAGCAACTGATTGCTCCCCCTGACTGGGAGCATCCTCCAAGATGATTTCCTCTGAGTGGCCTGGAGCCACAGTTTCTGCTACTGAATCACCATCAATTACTGGCTCCTCCTGAGTGCTTTGGAAGGAGTCCAGCACATCCCTGAGTACAGAGGCTACTCCGGAAGAGGGAGGAGTATCCTCTAAACTATGCCCAATAGGCTCAATGTTCTCTGGAGGGATATCCTCAATCATGCTGCTAGATTCTGCTGCTTCTGCTCTTTCTGCTAGTGCTGCTGCTACTTCCTCTGCCGATGGTGCTTCAACTGCTGCTGCTCTTGGTTCTGCTGCTGCCGGAACTGCAGGTTCCTCTGGAATCACAGGGACTGCTTCCTGGTCTTCTTGGGCTTCGCCAATGATGGCTTCACCCTCATCCACAGAAGTCTTTGACCACACACCATTAACAACAGAAAAACCACTTTTCCTTAAGTTTCTGGACCGGATTGCTTGGCCCATCTTCTCAGAGACATCTCCTACCACACTAATGCCATAGTGCTGAAATACCTTGGTCAGGAGATGGGCATAAGGTAGAGAGACGTTCAACTTGCTCTTAGTATCCCATACCTGTGCACTTGCAAATTTCATCCTCTCTAAAATAATCTTTGCCATGTTGATTTCCTTGTTCTGGATGGCCCAGAACATCAAGTCTGAGTCCGCCTTGGTACAAGTTGAAAAGGTAGCACTTCGGGGGATCAAAATTTGACAGACAATGAAGTGCATAAGGCGATTAAATGCATTTAACTAGTTGATATCTAACTTGCCATCCTTCAATCTGTATTTGGGACCAACAATCCCTAATTCTTTCGCCTGGATATCCACAGTGTGAACTCCACTGTGTCCGGAGGTAGTCACGCCGAAGAGCAATGCCAATAGATCTTGTGTGACCCTAATCTGGGTTCCCTTGACCATGGAAGTCAAGGTCCCATCTGCCTCTGTCTTCAGACATACATAACAAGCTTTTACCAGGTCCGGATAACTTACTTCCGATAGAGTGGCAATCTTCGTCCACTTCAATATGTCCATAGCTGCGACGATGCTGCCCATACCATTCTTCTGCAAATCATCCACATCCACTCCTTTGTGCCCGCAAAGCTTGGTCTTCACTGAAGCAAATCTCACCTGCTGCTCAGCGGTAAGAAATGCAGCTCCGTAGTCCCCAACACTGCCGGAAACACCAGAAGAGGCCATGGTTTTGGATGGGAAGAGTTTCTGGAGGATTGAAATAGAGAAAGGACTAGAAGCCCTCAAGAAAATTCTCACGGGAAAGAGGTGAAAGCTTCAAATCTCAGGAAGTCGATGCCGGAGTCGATGGGGTATCGCCTCAGGTGGTGGACGAGAAAGGTAAAGGAAGGAGGTGAATCGTTCCCGCACAGATTTCAGGATAAATCAGAGGAATAATGACTTTTCGAAATTGGAGGTGACAAAATAGCAGAAAACGACAAAAAAAGCCAGTTCGATAGGAATAAAGTCTTATAAAATAGTGAACCGTCAAGAGTGTATAGACAGATAGGCAGAAATTGAATTTTTGCTTAAATTTGAGGAGGAAGAGTTAATTGATATTCTGAAAAATAATATTTCAGTTCTAAACAGATAATTCTTTCACAATTTACACATGCCTAATTCCCTTCTAAGAGAAGTGAATCTCTCTTCAGGTAAGGCCTTTGTGAAGATATCTGCTAACTGATTATTTGTATCAATAAAAGAAATATCTATATTTCCATTAGTAACATGATCACGAATAAAATGATATCTAACCTCAATGTGTTTTGTCCTTGAGTGTTGTACTGTATTTTTAGTGAGATTTATAGCACTGGTGTAGTCGCATAATAACGGAATTGTCTTGATATGTAGCCCATAATCCTCAAGTTGTTGTTTGATCTATATGAGTTGTGTACAGCAGCTTCCAGCAGCCACGTACTCAACTTCAGCTGTTGACAGTGCTACTGAATTTTGCTTCTTGGAGGACCATGATATCAGACACCCTGCAAGGAATTGACAACAACCACTGGTGCTTTTTCTATCTATTTTGCATCCAGCATAGTCAGCATCAGAGTATCCTACTAAATTAATTTCACATGATTTTGGATACCATAAACCTAAGTCATGAGTTTTAGCTAAATATCTAAAGATCCTTTTGACACTAATTAAATGAGATTCTTTAGGATCTGCCTGATACCTAGCAGACATGCATACACTAAACAATATATCAGGTCTGCTTGCCGTCAAATAGAGTAGAGAACCTATCATACCTCTGTAGATCTTTTGATCTACCTTCTTACCATCCTTGTCACTGTCCATTCTTGTTGATGTGCTCATAGGTGTTGACAGTGGCTTGGCATTTTCAAATCCAAACTTCTTTAAGAGTTCCTTGGTGTATTTGGCTTGGCAGATGTGAGTCCCTTCCTTTCCTTGTTTGATTTGTAGTCCAAGGAAGTAGTTAAGCTCTCCCATCATGCTCATCTCAAATTCTCCCTGCATAATCTTCTCAAAATACTTGCAAAGAGATTCATCAGTAGAACCAAATATTATATCATCAACATATATTTGAACAATCAAAATATGTTTGACCTTAGATTTGACAAATAATGTACTATCTACTTGACCTCTAGTGAAACCATGATCTAATAGAAACGCACTTAGCCGTTCATACCATGCTCTTGGTGCTTTGTGCAATTTAAATACATGATTTGAAAAATCAATGTCATCAAAACCTGGAGGTTGTTCCACATAAACCTCCTCTTTTATGAAACTGTTTAGAAAGGCAGACTTTACATCCATTTGAAATAATTTTATATCTAATGCAGATGCATATGCAAGTAATATTCTAATAGCCCCAAGTCTAGCTACTGGTGCATAGGTTTCATCGAAATCTATGCCTTCCTCTTGGGAATAGCCTTGAGCTACCAATCTGGCCTTGTTTCTTATGATCACAACAACTTCATCCAATTTATTTCTGAACACCCATTTGGTGGCAATCATTGGATGATCTGATGGTCTAGGAACAAGTGACCATACTTGGTTTCTCTTGAACTGATTCAGTTCATCTTGCATGGCTAAAATCCAAGATTCATCAGTGATAGCTTCATTGACTGTCCTAGGCTCTATTTGAGAAACAAAAGCTAAATAATCACATAGAATTATGTTACCTCTTGTTCTTACCCCTACAGATGGATCACTAATAATGTTTTCAGGTGGGTGATCTTTCTTGTATCTCCATTCCTTCGGAAGATCTTCATGTGAGATATCCCTTTGTTGCAGATCTTCTAGAGGTGTATCTTCCTTGTCTTCAATTGATGTGTTCTTTTGCTTTTTGGACAATTCATCTGCATCATCATTATCACTATCTTCTTCCTTTCTCAAGGAAGGGTTAGTTTCATCAAAGATAATGTGTACTGATTGCTCAATTAATAAAGTACGCTTATTAAATACCCTATAGCCTTTAGGTTTATATGCATACCCCATGAAGATGCCTTCATCTGATTTTGCATCTAGCTTATCAATGTCTCTTTTACTGTTGTTGTGGATGAAACATGGACATCTGAATGTCCCGAAGTGACTGATCTTCGGCTTCTTTCCTTTGTACAATTCATATGTTGTTTTCTTTAGAATCAGCCTGATCATCACCCGGTTGATTATGTAACAAGCTGTGTTAACTGCTTCAGCCAAAAAATATATTGGCAGATCATATTCTGATAGCATCATCCTTGCCATATCCAGAAGGGTTCTGTTCTTTCTCTCAGCAACTCCATTTTGTTGAGGTGTCCTTGGTGCTGAGAAATTGTGCTCAATCCCTTGGTCATCATAAAATTTGGAAAATTTTTCATTATGGAATTCTCCTCCATAATCTGACCGGATTCCAACAATGCAGTACTTCTTATCTTTCTGAACTTTTTTACTGAAACTCACAAAGCTTTCGAATGTATCATCTTTGTGTTCCAGAAAGGATACCCATGTGAATCTTGAATAGTCATCTACTATAACGAATCCAAAATTCTTTCCCCCAAGGCTTGTGGTCCTCATTGGCTCAAATAAGTCCATATGAAGGAGTCTAAGGGTTTAGAGGTGGTTACCACAGACTTTGACTTGAAGGAGGACTTTGTGTGCTTCCCTTTTGCACAGGGTCCGCAGACACCATCCATTTTTGTGCTGACCTTTGGTAGACCTTCCACTAGGCTTCTCTTGATCAGCTTTCTTATGCCATCCAAACTGCAGTGGCCTAGTCTTCTGTGCCACAGCTCAGTTGACTGCACTTTGCTTGCTGCTAGACAAATATCTTGATATTTCAGTTCTTCAAGGTGGAGTACGTACATGTTCTTTTATCTGTTAGCTTCGAAAATCACTGCTCCGTCCTTCATGATACTGCACTTAGACTCTTGGAACTTGATTTGATGTCCTCTGTCACATAGTTGGCTTATGCTGATGAGATTATGCTTTAAACCTTTAACACACAGTACATCTTCAATAAATATTTTCTCTTTATTTCCAATAGATCCGCATCCTATTACTGTTCCTTTTCCATTATCTCCATACGTAACTGTGCCTTCTTCAGCTTCAAGGTAAGAAAACAGCTTTCTGTTACCTGACATATGCCTTGAGCACCTACTATCCAGGTACCATTTCGATGCTCGAAGGCTTCCCTGAAATATAAACACTAAGCTTTAGGTACCTAAGTTCTTTTGGGTCCTTGTTGGTTAGTATCATCAATTTTCTTTTTGATTATCCACATTTTGTGTTTGGTTGGACATGATACTTTAATGTGTCCTAATTTATTACAATGACTACAGCAAGACATTTTTGTTACTTTTTCAATTTTAATATATTTAAAGTTTGCTTTGTATGCTATGTCTTGTTCAGGTATAAATTTTGGAGTTGGATATGTTTTAGAGTATGTTATTTCTTCCTCATTATCAGGTGGAGTATAACCTAATCCATGCTTCTTTCTACCTGATTGTCTAGTACCTTTTAGTATTAATCCAGTTTTGCCATTAGTAATTTTCTCTAACGTACTTGATAGTCTTTCATTTTCTTCTGTTAATATTTTAATTTCTCCTTTTAATTCGTCTGAGGTTTCTTGTTTCTCTAGTTTTATTATCTATTTATTTTTATCCTTCAGATCTTCGCATAATAACTCATTTCTTCTTTTAAGTTCATTGATTTGCTTTTCTAGTTGTTCATTTTCAGATTTTAAATCTGAATTCGTGTTTTCTAGGCAAGTAAGATTTTTCTTTGTCATTTTTAGTGATTTACATACATCCTTATATTTATCATATAGTTCGTTAAATGCATCCTCCAAATTATCGGAATTGGATTCAGTACATGAAGTGAAGGAATCAGATGTTACCTTTTCGTCGATGTTTGCCATAAAGGCCAGGTTGGCCTTTTCTTCCTCTTCTTCACTTGAGGTAGACTCGCTGTTAGAGTTGCTGCTATCGCTCCAAGCTGCTGCCATCGCTTTCTTTTTATATCTTCTGAATTTCCTAGAACTGTCTTTCCTTTTGAATTCAGATTTCTTGAGCTTCGGACATTCTGCTTTGATATGTCCGGGCTTCTTACATTCATAGCATATGGGCTCAGCTTTCTTTGGATCCTTTACTTCTGGCTTATTAAAGTCCTTATTTTTCTTGAAATATCTTCTACCGGACTGATGCTTCTTCTTTTTGGCTAAGATTCGTTGTAACCTCCTAGACAACATTGCCTCTTCATCTTCGCTGTCTTCATTGCTTTCATTGTTATCTAAAATTCTTCTGATGAGTTCTCTTCAGCTTTGAGAGCATTTGAGTGTTTCTTCCTGCTCGAAGACTCTCCCAGTCTCTCCATGTTGATTTCATGGGCCATAATTCAAGTCATTAGCTTCCTCTATCGCTGTTACTTTGGGAGTCCAAGATGATGGTAGAGATCTTAGAATTTTTCTTACCATATCTCCCATTTCATAGTTCTTGCCAAGACCTGCCAGACCATTTGTAATGTCGGTGAATCTACTGAACATTTGTGTAATCATTTCCCCTGACTGCATCTGGAACCTCTCGTACTGAGTCACCAAGATATCTATTCTGGTTTCTTTTACTTTGTCTGTGCCTTCATATGTGATCCTTAACTTCTCCCACATTTCCATCGCAGATTTGCAGGCTGAAACTCTGTTGAACTCCTTCTTACTGAGAGCACAACATAGTATGCTTTTGGCTTTGCAGTTTAGAGAGATCTTTTTCTTGTCGTCTTCAGTCCACTTATCTCTTTCATTTGTAACCAACAAGTCTCCTTCTTCAACTATTGACCAGATTTGATAGTCGAGACCTTGTAGGAAATACTCCATTCTTGTTTTCCAATAGGTGTAATCTTCTCCATCGAATAAAGGTGGCCGGTTGATAGATTGACCTTCAGAGTGACCTTGGGCTGCCATTTGATCTTTACTCTTCAGATCGTTGAATCTTCTTCTTTGTCGAAGAGACTTGCTCTGATACCACTTGTTGCCCAGCTAGAAAGCCCAGAGGGGGGTGAATGAGATTCTTAAAAATATTGAGTAACTTAAACCTGTTCACAAAACAGTCACACAAAACACACTTCAAAGGGTGTTAGAGTTAGTACGGAAAGAAAGTAAACGCAAAGCAAGCACACAGACAACACAGGGAATTTATCCTGGTTTGGACCTCCTATCTACAGGAGTCCTACGTCCAGTCCCTGAGCAACAACTCAGGCTTTCACTACCCAAGGGTACAGTCCCCCTTATGGACCCTTACACACCCAGCCATAACTGGTCTTCTCTTCACAACTCGAAGAGGAATTACAACACCCTGGATACCACCAGGTCTTCCTTCTACTCGAAGGGAACACACACCCTGGAACCCCTAGGTCTTCCTTCTACTCGAAGGGAACAAACACTAGAAAGTGTTCAAGGAATGATGCCCCTAGATCAAGCTTATAGAATAGTGCTTGATCTGAAGCTGGAACTGAGAAGAAAAGATCTACAGATGATGAACTCTTCTCAGTACACAAGGGATCTCTCACAGATCTACACTATGTTCAGAGAGCAAGAGCAAGAACTAATGGGAATGAGGCTTGGCTCTTCAGAAAACTCGTAGAAGGCTTGTTAAATATTGTAGTTGGTATTCTCAATATCCAAGTTGAGTTCTTTTAGAGCTTCAGTCTTCTTTATATATCTTCTATTTGAAATTTGAACGTTGAAGTGCTCATTGTCTCTAAGCTTTTGTTTACGTTAGACTGCATGGTCCTGTAGAGCTTCCAGTTCAACGGTCTTCATACACGCATAGAGAGAAGATCTTCTGTAATATCCTTTGGCTTCTATTTTGTCCAACGTTGTATGACGAGTGCTGTTAGAGACCTGCACGCATTACAAGCTTAAACAATGGACAGCTAAGCTGTCTCTTGTTGTCAGTCAACATTAGATTGATTTTATACACAAATAGAAGTTCCATTCTGTTCTTCTAAAAAGATGTTTATAGAATAAGCATGAGAATAGATGATATCGATTGCATGTACTGCAGTGATATGTTCAGTCATAATAAATGCATGGTTGTCAGAAAGATACATGTGAAGACTTTGACTTTTCAATGTATTCAAAAATGAGCTCGAAAATCAAATCATTATTTTCACATGGAATCGTTATATGCATGACTTATGAAATCGTTATGCAAATGAGTTAATATTCATGTAAATCATTGTGTACTCATAAGCAAACCGATGCACATTCAAATCATTATGCATTAATAACCAAATCGTTGTAGAGACAAATCGTTGATTGCTGTATCGAATTGTTACAGCGACCAAGTCGTTATGTAACTTGATGAATAGTTTCAGTAACATAGTCGTTATGTAACTTATCGAATCGTTACAGTAACAGAGTCGTTATGTAACTTATCGAATCGTTGTAGGGATCAAATCGTTTTGAAACTTGATGAGTCGTTGTGACACTAAAATCGTTGTTCTCACTTATCAAATCGATGTGAGAGCAAATCGTTGTTAAGAAATCGATGTGATCACTTATCAAATCGTTATGAAACCAAATCGTTATGATTACTTACCGAATCGTTGTAAGGGCAAATCGTTGCAATCACTTAACGAATCGTTGTGAGGGCAAATCATTTGCGATCACTTAACGAATCGTTGTGAGGGCAAATCATTGCAATCACTTACCGAATCGTTGTGAGGGCAAATCGTTTGCGATCGCTTAACGAATCGTTGTGAGATAGACTGTAATAGAGTGGCAATGACTTATGAAATCGTTATAGAACCAAAATCGATGTGAATGAAGAAATCGTTATGATTCTAAGGAAATCGTTATAACAACTAGAGAGTCGATGTGCACTTAGAAAATTTCATGCTTTGAACTTACATTGCTACAGAGTAAATAATGCTTACCCATTTAGCTTGTTATTCCTTGTTTCATTTCATGTGCTCAAATCTCATAGAAAATATGTTAGATTAAACTTTATATAGTTTTGTTAATCACCAAAATATATATGTAATTTATTTAAATTACATAGGGATAAACTGATCATCAATCTCCATGGGGATAAACTGATCATCATGTATCAGGGGGCTATCAACGTAGAAAGGCTCGATCTCCAGGATCAGCCCAAACCCCATCCCCCGGACTCGCTCCCTCTGGATGTCCGGGAGCCCCTAATACGCAGCTAGCACAAGCGGCCACTGTGTCCTTGGCTTCATTATGCCCTGCACAAAGCACACACAAGCCAGCATAAAATTAAAAACACTTAAAGGATCAAAACTGTGAAAAAATAGGCCAAATTCCCCTCCTCGGATAGCGTTTTGAATCGCGTCCAACACAGTGGCCGCAATTCAAAATTCTGAATAGCGTCCACTATGGTGGCCGCGTTTCATGATGAAACGCGGCAGCTTAAGCCGCCGCGATTCAACTGCCCGAACCATGTTGACTGAAGTCAACGCGATTCAGCCGACGGCCCTTCCCCGCTCCCTTCCACCCCAAAATGAAACAGCTAGGGCTCAGGACTCACCGAATCAGGTCTCGGAGGTGCCTCCTGACCTAGGCGACCTTGCCGCCACCGCCTTGCCTCCTCACCATAATCCGCCACCGCTTCTTCCTCCTCCACCGCCGACGCACTGCCTTCCTCCATTGCCATCGTTGGCTCCTCCTCCATCACGATCTTCAGCTCACCAGGGGCCGCCAGGAGCTCGGCCACCATTGTGCTCGCCCCCGATGTCTCCGTCGTCACCAGTGTTGCCGCCTCCTCCATCGCTGACGAGCCTTCACCGTGTCGTCGCTTGCTCGCCATTGCCTTCTTCATCTCCGGCCGGAAGGAGAGAGAGAGGGAGAGAAAGAGTCGAGAGGGAGAAGGGGAGAGATGAGAGTGAGAGAGCATGAGAGAGTCGGGAGAGGCGAAAGAGCAAGAAGGAGGTGCCCTCGGGCGTTTTGTAGCCCCCGGCAAGGTTGGGACGCGATTTAAAAGGTTCACCCGAGGGATATTTTTTTTGAGGATAAATTCAAAGTGTTTGGATGATACAATCACATTTTAGTGTGCGATTTGGCCATGTCAAGGATGCAATTCATTTCTTATTAAGTACTTAATCACGACGCTTACAAACGGCCACCTTGGGCCAAAGTTTCCCAAGATCCCTTACATAAGCCATCCAGTCATCCTCAATCTCCTCCACATTTTGGACCGGCCTCCTGAAAGAGCAAACTTTCCACAACGCTTTTATTGTGTCCACCTCTTCACCGTCATTGTTGGTCCCGAGGTATCGCCTTTTGATTGGAGAGAGGTGAGACGCCCTTCAAAGATGCGCTGTGGAAGCCCGAGTTGCAGCGGTGTGGATTGTAAAGCACGAACTCAGACGCCCCGATTAATCGCAAGTCCACACCAGGTGCTAGCCGAGTCCGCAAGTCCCTGGTGAGAAGTGGCGACGGAGTACAAGTAAACGCATCCCCGGGCATGCTTCGGAGGTGATCACGCCAATTTGCCCGCATTTTGAGTTGTGGCACTCAGTTAGCCACGCGCCTTCCCAGGCCAACTATATTGTCCAAGTGCTTGAGCGGACTTTTGGAGAAAATCCGGGACGAGCTAGGGACCTCATTGCTTAAATCAAACTTGAAGTGCAGGTCAGTCCAACAAGTGAGTAAGAGCATAGAACCGTAAGGAGGCCTACCCAAGCTCGCCGTCATCAGTCTACTGTAAAGGAAGGCTAGCACCGCCGGTCTCAATCTCTCGCCTTCCCAAATGCCGCATACTGCACCCAATTGATCCTCCTCTAGCACATTATCGATTGAAGGGAAGAGAAGTGTGCCCGCCAAGCAGATGGCGAATCCCCTCATCACTTGCTCCAGGCTTTCATTATCTTATGCCTTGGGTAATTCTTTCATGGTCCAGGCCGCCAATTTTTTCAAGTTGATATCTTTTACGGTTTGGATATCTTGGGCCCCTCGTGCATCCATGAAGCTCTCCAGCACTGCCTTGCTCGTGTAGCACCTCGGCATGATCGCCATCTCATCTACCTCGCCTCGTTTCATTCACTTCAAACCTAGCAAAATCTCAACCTCTTCCAATAGGATAGTGGCTTCAAAGGTCTTGAAGAGGAAGGTGTGGGTTTGAGGATGCCAAAGTTCAACTAACGCCCCCAGAGCCGCCCAATCAAGGTGGATTTAGTGGTATCTTTTGGCATGGACAGTGTGGTTGTTGATTCCCCATTTCTTAAGAATATTCGTCATGTCAAGGCTAATGATGGAAGTAAGCTGTTGAAGCCATGGGAGATGCATGTAATGCCGGTTGCCCAGGAAGAATGGGTAATCCTGTGCATGGGTCATTTAGATATGATGAGGATGGTGCATGCATTGACATGGATAGATTTGAAAGTGGTCGGATATGACGTATGGACAGGTTGGTGTATAAGTCATGTGCATGGTCATGGTTTGAGGTGTACATGGGTCATGGGGATGTGAGGGGTTCGGCCATATTGGAAGAAGAAGAGAGAAAGAAAAATAAAAGAAAAAGGAGAGAAGAACACCAAAACATATCAAGAATACATAAGAACATGCAAGAACACATCAAAACCCATGCTAAAAAAAAAAATTTCCACTCACTAATTTAGCTTGCACGAGCTTACAGATGTGTCCTTCTACTTGATTCAACCTTTGAAACCCCTCCATTCTTGGTCTCTTGGGTTGAGAAGCATCACCATGCTCCATTGCTCCAAGCTTCTTCTTCCTAGCTTCAATGGTTGGTTTCTACACTTGGGGAGGGAAAGGGCATGAAGAGGGCATGAGGGGGGTGTTTTATAACCTTCCCCAATCCCACAAACCCAGAGGCAAGCTCTCATTCATACAATAAAGGGAGAAAAGACAAGAACAATGCAGGAAATCAAGTCTCGGATGGAAGGCTAAATCGCGTTCGATGCAGTGGACGCGATTCTTGAGATGAAAGGCGTCCAGTATTCCCGCCGCGATTTACAAGTAGCATTATTTTCATGTTTCGCCATATTATTTGTTACTTGTCAATGCTGATGAATCTTTGAGCACAGGATCTGGATATCTTTCTCGCCGCATAATTCATGATCATCTTCGGCAATCGCCATCTTTGGTATTGTATATATTACATTTTACTATATGTTATACCCTATTAGAACACATCAAGGATCTCGAGGCTCTGATGAATCTGGAATTTGAGTTCCCCTCCTCTGCCAAAAACGATGATGATTCCAGAGGAGTCTTATGACTCGAGGATAGGCCGTTGCGTTGCTGAAGGACGATGGTTCCATCCAGTATCCTGACTTATTTTTCTTTTTATAGGATTTCTAGGTATGGGTTTATACGGTTCCAACGAACCAACATTAAATTTTGAAACATTAGCTAATCAATCGTATCCCGTAGCATTGGAAATAATCTGAAATCTATTCTTTGTGATGATAATGCTAAAAAATATCAAGTTAGCTCCCGGGAGGTGAAGTTATAGACACTTTTCCATACTTTGTTTTATATTCTCTTTTGTTTCAATCTTTTTCTTTTAGCCCAGCATGCATCATGTAGGACTGTGAGCATAATTCCGGAAGATCACTCTCGTTTTTAATCGAAGAGAACCACTCATTCCTCAATTCCAATTAACATGAAATATTCCACTCCGAGTCAGGTACTCAGTTCACTTTGTTGATGTTTGAAGATCATCTCTCGAGAAACTCATTGCTTTGGATTCCTTTATCAAATTCATCCTTATTTTCCCTAAGATCCACTAGAGGCAGTGGCAGATGTCCCCAAAGGTGAAACCTAACGGATTGTGTCCTTAGGTACTTCCCCGACGGTGGAAGTTGATCTTTCTCCCTTCCGTGCCCACGTGCACACCCTTCTCCTTTCATCTAAGCATCAAGTTTTCTCTTGAGGATTTCTGCAAGCCGCTTCAATCTGAATTGACGAACAACTCCAGTTATGTGTTGTTGAGGTGTGTCTCATCACACCTTGGCGCCTACTTTTCAGTCCCTCCACTTTATTCTACTCAATTCACACCATTCCATTGCTTTCATTTCATGTCACTTCGCTCCAGGCAGCTGTAGACACGCCATTTTGGCAACATATCAAGCAAATTTCATGTTACACTGCAATGCCTCAAAGTGGCTCTCTACAATTAACCTCTTGAGTGACTTTCCTTTTTTTTCAGATTTTTCTAGGATTTTTTTGGGAAATTTTCTAAAGAGATTTAAAAGGGTCTGTGATTCGCGTCGGATATAGTGGACGCCTTCTAGCGTTTTTGATCCGCGGCAGGTAAAGCAGATGCGAATCACACTTGCTTTCGTCACATGCTCTATTTTGATTTGCGTCCGATTAAGCCACCGAGATTCAAAGTCAAACCCTAAAGCCTACAACATTAAGGCGCCGCATTTAAGAGCTCCCATGTCTCGAATCATGGCGAAATGGAATCGCGTCCACTTAAGTCGCCGCGTTTCAAAGACCATCTGTCAAATCAAGATCGATTCTGTCAGAAGATCGATTCAGTTGGAAAACGTGGCGGTTATACCAGACGCAATTCTGAATCATAGCTATAGGCTATGATTAGCAAATCAAGAGGATCTTTTAAATCACGGCGGCTTGATCGGACGCGAATCACGTCAACTGTACTCGACGTGATTCAAAGAATTTTGCCTATAAATAAACCCCCGAGGCCATTGTTTTGAAGGGGGATTAAGGAGTCACGGCGAAGCCCTGCCGGATTGGATAGAGCCCATGCGTCATGGCGAAGCCCTTCCAGATTGGAAAGAGATCCAAGCGTCATGGCGAAGCCCTGCTAAATTGGAAACTCCACTCCGAACTAAGAGGAGCTTTTAGGTCATCCAACACATC
Source organism: Colocasia esculenta (assembly GCA_014218235.1). Taxonomy (NCBI): domain Eukaryota; kingdom Viridiplantae; phylum Streptophyta; class Magnoliopsida; order Alismatales; family Araceae; genus Colocasia; species Colocasia esculenta. The sequence goes on from CM024753.1 coordinate 79,508,707, forward strand.
CGTCTCTTGGAGTTTGGCGCCATCTCCTTCGCACGCATTGGAGCAAGGCGGCAGGAGGAGCTTCATCTTCTTCTTCCCCTTCATCCATTACTCCAACGAGCTTCATTGCCACTTCTCCTTCTCCCCTCACCTTTTCTATCTTTTGTTACTCTTTTCACATTTAGAGCATTTCATTACACTATTTCCTCTTTCACACACACACACACACACTTCATTTCTCCATTCCCACACTCCTTAGGGGTTTAACACCACCACCACGAGGTGTGTTAAACACCCAATTAATGCTTTTTATTCCATCCCCTTTGAGCTTTTTACTGCACCTCCAAGTCTAATCCCTTTATCACTTGTTTCTTCTTGTCTACTTTTTGCAACGTAACCCCTCATTGGAGCTAAATCTTCTTCCTCGGCCGGCCAGTGGAAGAAGGAAGAAGGACCCACATCAACACTCCCGTGATCTTCAGGTGGAGGTAAGTACTGCACTTCTCCCCTTCGCCCATCTCCTTCGGTACCCACGAGTACCTGGCGATCACACACTCCATCCTCGTGCACACACGCACTTTCATTCTCTTCTTTGTCATCTCCACGCCTATTTCTTTTTAAATCATCTCTTTGTGGGAGGTGTTTTGAAAGAAAAACACCGTCTACATCTGGTTCTTCATAAAAGACCCCAGTTGTATCATGTTGAAACCAAGATGAAATCCTAAATACTTGTTACATTTTGTACTCCTTCAAGTCTAATGTTGTTTCCCCTAAGTTCCATGCTTTTTCATCATGCATATGTTGAGAATTTTGAGGTTTAAGTTCACTATAGCATGACCACTTGAAGGGCAACCCGAAATCCAAGATAGCATGTTTTCCTTTTTGGGTTCGGATAGAGACCTCATGATTGTGACAGTCCGATATGTCATGATCTGGGCCTTGTGAGGACGTAGGGTACCATCACATTATTAACGCATGGTATGATATGATGTGATAAGGATCTTGTCACGACTTATCGATACGTCTGGTTCTTAACACGACGTATCGGTATGACATGTTCTCTACCCATTCTGTTAAGCACATTGTCGCATTCCTTATTGACACCTGTCACATTCTAGAAGACCCTATCATGTTCTTTATATGACTATGTTGTGTTCTCGTAATCTATGTAGAAAAACTGAGTTCTCTAGAAAAAAATTGTATTGGACAGTAAGTTAATGTTATGAACATCCCATGAACACCTGTTAATGACTGTTAATAAAGTGGTAAATTAACTAAATCAGGTTAAACACATCTTTTAATTGTTAACTCTCACACACTTGGAATATTGATGTCGCACCGTGGTTTTGTATTGTGGCTCTTGAGACCGTCGCCTCGTGTGGAATGTACTCACCATGTTGTAGATAGGAGCACTCCTCCGTAACTGATGAACACTCTATCAGATATTCCTACTGTCGAACTAGAACGTCTTCATGTGAGACCTCTATAAGCCTCTACTGGCCTTGGATTCCCACAAGGTCGCCGAGTTGGTTTTACCATGAAAACCCATGATGCCTTTCTAATTATGCCAGAGAATTGAATGACATGTATCAACTAGCCGTGCACTGATTGTCTTTATATTCTCATCTTGTCTTGACTCTATTGTTTCTCGTGGTTTTTTGGTTTTGAATTGTTTCTTGGATTACAAGTTCTTATCTCGTTCTCTTGTTGAAATCTCATGTTAATCCATAACCTTCTCATGGCCATTAACTGATTGTCTAGAAAAAAATCGTGTGGATCTTCGGATTTGTTGGACTAACAATACTAGGCATTAATAGAGCCTTGGTTGGGTCCAGGGAGGAGCACCCAAATGTACCTGTAGGGGTTGTTGACCATGGTGCTGGCAATGCACCACAATCAAGTTAATCATGTTAAATTGGTCTAAGATAATCAAATTGTGTACTCGTGTGTTGTGCTCGTATATCGTGATCATGATATGGCCAAATCATGTACTTGCTATATGTGACTTGTTCATGTCTACTCCATCATGCTCGACTCTCGTGAATGTCTTGTCTTGTTACTGCCATGTTTCTCTTGCTTGTCATCGGGATCATTTTATGGCCAAATCGTGTACTCGTTACTCGTGATATATTCTTACTTGCTTGTTCATAATAGGGCCCACATAATGAACACAACTAAGATTTTATTCAATCTCCATAACATTTACTTCAACTTCATGAACTTTCAACTACAATGACTTGAACAGTAGATCGGTAGCTGAGTGCTCCTGACTCGCCTCTGCGATTCTGGTCTCTCCGGGTTTCTCCTCTCTGCTCGCCGCCGGCCCTGGGGGCTGGCGGGGGCGGCTATCTGCTGCCATGGTAGTCCTGGCTTCCTCTTCGGATGGCGCTGCTGATCCAGGTCGGAGGTCGTATGCACAGATTATATCATCCACCAAGCCGCCGCCATCCATCTCCATTGGTATCAAACCTCCAAGTTTCACTGATTCGGGGGAACCGGATGTGTTCTTCTCTCGAGAAGAGGTTAGTAAATCCATACAGACATTAAAGCTAGCTTTGATAACCCGATGTCCTTATGGTCGATGCTCTATCCCGGACTTCAAGTCTGTCCTATCCCAAAGACTGCTGCTCAAGGGCGATTACATAGTCAGCGTTCTCAATAACCGGCACTTGTTATTGCGTTTCGAAGAGGAAGAGGATTATCTTAAAGTCATCGTGCGTAGGAGTCTGTATCTAAAGGGGTTATTGTATAGGTTTTTTAAATGGGATCCCCACTTCGACTTTAATGCTGATCTTACTGTTATCCCTATTTGGATTGGTTTGCCGATGTTGCCAGTTAACTATTATTATGAGGATTTCTTGAAGTCGATTGTCGGTAATATTGGTCACGTTCTGAGAATATACGAACCTACCATGGCTCTTACGCAGACAAAGGAAGCATATGTTTGCATAGAACTTGACATCCTTAAGCCCACGCCAGAGAGGATATGGATAGGATGTGGTGCTGAGGGTTTCTGGCAGAATATCATATACTATGGCATCCCTGCGATCTGCTCCTTTTGTCACAAGCTGGGTCACGAAGTTTCTGATTGTCACAAGAAGAATAAGTCTTCGGAGGAGCACGTCCAGGAGATTCCATCAGTGCAGCCGATTCAGAATAATGTCCCCATGCAAGCGTCTACAAAGAGGTCTTGGAGACAGAAGATCTCTCAGGAGAAACCTATCCATCCGACATCCAGAAATAGGTTCTCCATCCTTCAAGAGGGTGACGAAGAATCTGAGGGGAACCAGGCCATCAATAAGGAGTCAACATCTCAAGAAGTTCCTGATACTGTCGAGGGTTTGCATGGTGATGTTACGTTACGTGGACATCAATCTATCATGGAGGATAATGCCCAGGGTGAGGTAACAAGTCTGCATGCTCAGGATTCGCAACGTGGACATCAGAGCATCGAGGCCTGCAATGCTCTTGATCCTATCGTGAACCATACTCCGGTGGCTGAGAAGGAGTTCCGGCCTTCCTCTCCGGTGACGGCGGTGGGAGAAGGAAATGAAATTTTAGCAGGTATTGATTCTTCTGTCTTGTTTCCTATTCCTCCAGACGAACAACTGCACAAGGCCTCAATTATCGCTGCAAGGGAGAATATTTACATGCCTCATATTGAGAATATGGAAAATACTCAGAGCAAAAGGAAGATAGGGGTGAATACTAGGTCTAAGACCAAAGCTGCGGGTGGGCAACATGGCTATGTTTCCTCATGAAGAGTCCTATTATTTACTGGAACATTAGGGGCATCTCAAATAATGCCTCTAGGCGATCTCTGCGCAGAATTGTGAATGTTAATAAAGCTGATATTGTTGCTATTGCTGAGCCAATGATTCCTCTGAGCCGGGCCAGCTCATTGTGTAGGTCCCTCCGTATGCAGTCTTTTGTTGGAAACTCTGGGGAAGATTCTAAGTTGTGGGTTTTCTGGTGTAATGCTTGTCTACAGATTTTTTGTTCTTCTGATCAACAAGTCACTCTATCGGTTATCCAGGAAAATCAGGTTATTATGATGGTCACTTTTGTGTATGCTAGCTGCAATGCCTCTTCTAGACGCTGCCTCTTTGATGATCTTATTGCTATATCTGATAATGTTACTGTTCCATGGATCATTGGAGGAGATTTTAATTGCATCTCCACTCCCTCTGAAAAGTCTGGAGGCCGGTTTGGTAACCTGCAATCCATGGTTGATTTCAACGCTTTTATGCATTCTTCTTCCCTTGCTGATGCAAGTTTTGTTGGCTCTCCCTATACCTGGGTAAATAACCGCACTGGTCAGTCATCTATCAAAGCTAGACTTGACCGATTTCTGATTAATAGTGCTTTCGTCAATACCTTCCAAAGGTTTAACGTGAAGCACCTTATTAGATGTAACTCGGATCACTCTCCTTTACTGGCTTCCATTGTGGCTGATCTCCGTTCCCCGCTCGCTTTGTCTTTCAGGCCATGTGGACTTATCATGAGTCTTTCCTTGATACTATTAAGTTGACATGGAATGAGTATACTACTTGGCATCCGAACCCCTTTACTACTTTCTTCATGAAGCTAAAAGCGGTTAAGAAAGCTCTGCGTGATTGGAACAAAAATGTTTTTGGCAATGTTGAAGAGAACGTCAAGCTTATGGAGATTGAAGTTGGCTTTAATCAGGACAAGTTTGATTGCTTACCTTCACAGGAGAACCGAGCTGCTCTCAACAAGGCTACTGCAAACTATAAAAAGCTTTGTTATGCATGGATACTTTTTGGGCTCAGAAAGCTAGGATGAACTGGCTGGAAAATGGGGACAGAAACTCAGGTTTTTATCATGCTGTGGTGCAAGGCAATCGGCGACGGAATAGAATTCACAGAATCCAGGTTGATGGACAATGGACGGAAAACCAGGAAATTATTCAACAGGAGGGTGCCCGGTATTATCAAAATCTGATGCAGTCTTCTATACACTCAATTGATCAATCCCTTCTGGATGTTATACCCCAATTGATTTCTGATGAGCAGAACATTTCTCTCTGTGCTCCTCCCACTATGGAGGAAGTTAAAAATTCTGTTTGGAGTATGAATGGTAACAGTTCCCCTGGGCCTGATGGCTTCTCAGGTATATTTTATACCTCTTGTTGGGATATCATCAAAGAAGATCTTTTTAATGCTGTTTCTGGATTCTTCAAGGGGTATGCTTTTCCTAGAGGGGTGACTTCTACCCTTATTGCCTTGATTCCGAAGAAAGCAAATCCTCCCTCCTTTAATGACTTTAGACCTGTCAGCCTCTGTAATTTCTGCTATAAGATTGTGTCTAGGATTCTTTGTGGAAGATTGAAGAATATTCTCCCTGGTATTATTTCTGAGGAACAAGGAGATTTTATGAAAGGGAGGTTCATTCTTGATAATGTGTCCCTTGCTCGTCAACTGGTGCGAGATGTGGATCGCAAAATCAGAGGAGGAAATGCCATTTTTAAGCTGGATATTCAGAAAGCCTATGATAGTGTGGAGTGGGACTTTTTATTTGCTGTTCTGAAGAAATTTGGTTTTGCGTCCAGATTCATCTCTTATATTGGTATGCTTGTCTCAAATTGTTGGTTTTTTGTTTTGATCAATGGTATGCATGCTGGTTTCTTTAAGTCCACTAGAGGCCTTCGTCAAGGTGATCCCATAGCCCCTGCTCTTTTCATAATTATGGAAGAAGTGCTCAGCCGTGGTTTGAGGAATATGGTCTCCAATGGTCTTCTAATTCCTTATGCCGGTCCTTGGGGATGTCCGCCCCCTTCACATTTGCTCTATGCGGATGATAGTCTAATTTTTACCAATGGCAGTGTCAACAATGTGAAGCAACTGATGAGGTTCTTGAAGGTTTATTCTTTGTCTTCAAGTCAACTTATAAATGCAGAAAAAAGCTCCTTCATGCTTTCCAGGAAAGCGACTACTGTGTCCATCCAGAGGATCAAAAGTCTGACCGGCTATATTAATATGACTGGTCCGCTCCAATATCTTGGTGTTCCCCTCCGATCTGGTAAGGTCCTTACCTCTGACTACAAAATGCTAGTTGACAGAATCAACTCTACTTTGAGCGGGTGGAGGGCTAAACTTATATCTCAAGCTGGTCGAATTATTCTCATAAATTCGGTTTTAGCTTCTCTTCCAATTTATCTGGCTACTGCTTCCTATCTCCCTAAAAGTATCATTTCTTATGTTGAGAAATGCTCTGCGGCCTTTTTCTGGAATGGCACTGACGGTTCGCGCCGACGTCATTGGGTTGCATGGAATAAGATCTGGCTTAGGTATCTGGAATATTAATCATGTTCAAACCTTCCTTGCTGTGAAACAGATTTGGAATATGTGTCATGGGAATTCTCTCTGGGCGAATTACGCTAGAAGGCACTTTGCTGCCAATCACTTCTCGCAGATTCCTGGCATGCCCAATCACCTTACTCTGGCTGCTAATTCTATCATTCATTCTAATTCCAGGTGGATTTATGGTAAAGGTGATAGAATTGACATTCTCAATGATATTTGGTATGGGGAACAATCTCTAGCGGAGAGCGTCCAGGGGCCGCTGCCATCCAGTACCTCTTTGCAGGAAGTTGTTATGGATCCGTCTCATCCTTTTCGTTCTATACTTCCCCCTCAAGTGTTTCTTGATTTATCCTTAACTCAGGATGAGGATAAATGCATTTGGAAGCCCTCCTCGTCTGGTGAGTTTTCTACCAAATCCACCTATGAATTGGTCAGGCATAATGGAGTTCGTAGGCCTGCTATCCTCAAAATCTGGCATCACCTATTTAATCCTAGAGCTTCTCTCTTCTGCTGGAAACTCCTTAATAGAGTTGTGGCTGTGGATGGCCGTGTCTCCGATTGTGGTATCCCGCTGGCTTCCAAGTGCAACTGCTGTGCTGCTCCTCAGTGTGAAGACTTAAATCATGTTTTTATTGGCAGCGATCTTGCAGCTTGTATGTGGAGATGGCTCCTCCCTTTGGTCCCAAATAATATTCATCTCCACGCTCAACTCACTACCAGGATATGAAATTTTATTTATAACACCAATGTACATACTCCTCTTGGGTTTATTTCCATCTACTGCCTTATTATCATGCTTTGGGAGCTCTGGAAGTCCCGTTGTGCAGCGAGGTTTGATCAGCAAAAAAGACGGCCTGCAGACATCATTCGGAGTATTAAACTTCATGTTGGCTTTGTTCTTGGGAAGATGGTTTTTAAAACGGAGCAGCCTCCGGTAACCAATCAGATCCTCCACTCTTACGGCTTCACTTATCATACCTTGGCAAAAAAGACAAAGCTGGTTCGCTGGATACCCCCACTGGTGGATTTTTGTTTAAATGTAGATGGCGCTTCCAAAGGAAATCCTGGTCTATGTGGCGGTGGGGGATGCATCTGTGATAAGCATGGTACTATATTACTGGCTTTTGCAAATTTTTATGGTGCTGGGAATAGTATTATTGCAGAGACAAGAGCCTTATGTGATGGCCTGCGCTTAGCTCATTTTGTGGGAGTTCGTCTTTCAGCTATCTATTCGGATTCATATACTCTTGTTCAATCCGTGCAGCAGGGGAAATGTCCAAGTTGGTATACTCATCGCTGGTGGCGCTCTACTAGGGATCTGCTTCAGGGAAATGGCTCCATTCTTTCTCATGTCTTCCGGGAAACTAATCAAGTTGCAGATCGGCTCGCAAATCATGCTATTTCTTCCATGTGTAATGAGGTTTTTTGGGGCTTTAATCGTTTGCCCTATGCTTGTAAAGGGCCGCTTCTGATTTATAAAACAAGCCTCATGAATATTAGGCTGAGCTAGCCTCTCCATATGTATTCTAGTTAATTTTTCAATATATATTTTGGCCCAGAGTTCCCTTATGGTGGAGTGGGTCCATTCTCCCCCTCTGGGGGGGGGTGCACTCTCCTAGACAGGCCTCTAAGGACCGTTTAGTTCAAAAAAAATAAAAATACAATGACTCAAGAAAAGGAAAAATTACATGAGATTATACTTCCTTGCTACCTACTACATCAAACTAACTCTCAAAGTAAACTAATAGTTGACAAATGGTTGGAACACGCTCTTCACGTAGACGCATTCTCATCCATGTCCTGGCCTTCATCTTCCATGTCAATGTCACCTAAGATGTTAAGAAACAGTTAATGAGCAAACTAGCTCAGTAGGATTTATATCTCAATGTGCAGGCAATGATAAAAGTGATTAACATTATAAGAACTAGGTAGGAACGATTATCAAGATATGCATGTATGATAAATCCAATTAAACATGATACGTGAGCAAGATTGATTGAACAAGAGAAAGAATGAAGTAATAAGTAAGAACTAGCACTAGAGTAGTATTTCTAAGCACGCAGGATATCAGTTAATTGCAAGAATGGAGGATGTCAATCGTTTGCAAGAACACAGGATGGCCATATCACGCAAGCAAGCAAGCACACACGAGCAAGAACTTTTAACATGTAACAGTAATCAGGCACGATGCCATAATGTGGACTAAGGATCTATGCCACATTGGAATGCACAGTAGGGCATGCGTATGTGGTTATGTATCTAGCATTCAACATGCAAGTACTCTCAGTGCAGATGCAACGTCAATAATCATTATACCCCATGGTTAACAGTATATATCTGACTCTCTGTTAATGGGGCTAGACTAGAGCCCTTGGACACTTGTCGTGCCCGATACACATCTCACTATTTTAATTGTAGATATTCGCATCGAATCATGGACAATAACAAGAGTTTCAAGTATACATTTCAATATCATGTTCATAATGATTTCAAGAAAAAACAAGTCATGTGAACATGATTTCACAATGACAATATTCGAGAGAGAATTTCGACAATATAACGGCATAATTTACACTTTTAGTTAAATCTTTACTTTAACAACTTGGTTTCATGATTTTTAAGCCACCCTTACAAGAAAGAGACGAGAAAGGAAGTGCATTCTATCTTCTGAGAAACTTCAATGGTACAACCAACTCGGTCTCTATGAGGGAATCGACTAAGTACAGAGAATTAGGAAGATCTTGGTGGAAAGGTCCCTAGTCTACCAGAACGGAACGTCTAGTAAAGACTTTTCAATCCCTCAAGGAAGACTGCCTTTTGTGCAAACGTGTAGTGTAGAACGTGCCCCAATATCACAATCCACTGGTGCAAAACAAGGCGGAAAGCAAGTAACATGAAGACACATTATAGAACATGAAATTATATCAACATGCTTTTTAGTATTTTAACATGATATACTTTCAGTTTAATAGGATAGATCATCAAGATGATTATAACAATCTCAAGAGGAATAGATCATGCAATTAAGAACAATAGAATATACTTTCAGGTTCATTAAGAAAAATGGGTTGACAGTTTTTAGGCCACTAGACAGACTGGACAATGCTTCTAAATTAATCAAGACATGCAATATAGACTGTCTGGAAGGTCTCGGATTGGCTTTAGAAATCACGACGGGTTCAATCGTTGCAATTCTTTAAGTCTTATACAGTAAAAACTGGGTTTCAGGATGCCCTTACAAATCGCGATGGTTTTAGTCGTCGCAATTATGAAGTCGTTAGCAGTCGAAGCAAGGGAGCAATTGATCTTCTTAAACCATAATGGTTTGAATAGTCACCTTCTACTTAAATCACGATGGGTAAGAACGTCACTATTTATAGGCGTTTTCAAAAATCAAATCTAAAATTACACGAGAACCGAAGGCAAGAAAACAATTGACTAGAGACAGTTCAACCGGTCGCGCATTCAGAAGGACACTGAAAACCAGGTGCGTACAATTTGAGGCAATCAGATCCTATCAGAACAAAATTAAAAATGCGATGGTGTGAACTGTCGGTATTCAATAAAACGCGACGGTCAGGAGCATAGCGAAAAGCCCTTTATAATCTGTGACATCTGGATCCATCGCGGATTAAGGTGCTTGCCCAAAAATGTAGAAAACGGCCTAGATCTTCTTGTTTGGTCTATAACTCACTATCTAGGGTTCCTTGGACAAAACTCTGAACATGAAAGTTGCAGAGCACGAAAACTAGAAGAGAATTACAGTTTTGAGTTGACCCAACTTGACCTCAGTATGTGTGAATCATAGTATAAACATGAAAAGCCTTAATCATACGCGACTCTTGGACAACATTTAATACGACTAATATGGTCCATATAAATTTGGCAAAACAGGTGCAAATGAAACTAGACATGAAGAACTTTAACATGGTATATGATTTATTCATGTTTGGCCTAAGAACACCTACCTTTGAATGTTCCTTAGAGAGGTCTTTTGCAGGACGAAGGAGAATGTGGGTTGGGAAAGAAAGCTCCAGTTGGGGGCAATCTCCTCCTCCTTTGGTGCTCTAGCAATCCTCCTCACGACCCTGGCAAGTTATTAACTCTTCCCCAAGGAGTTTATGATGAGTATTTATAGATTTAGGGTTGTTTAAGGGTTCTAATGTGTCTAGGAAAGGGGAGCTCCGAGTTTTGATTAATCTCATCCTTAATGTGAGGATTCTCACCCCAATTTGAGTAGGAAAGACTTTAGGAAACCCCATATTATGGTTGGGAACGAATTTGGGTTAATATGGAAGTCTACTTATCTTAGATTTTGCCCTAATTGTCCTTTCTAATTTATGCCCAATTGGAGCTACGAATTTTTGGGATTTATTGCTCTTTGTTTTTTTTCTTGTTCTTTGGGCTAACAGCGTATGTTGTCGATGGTTGACTCATCTTATTTAATGTCTAGCCATTGATCTCATTTTATTCAATAAGAACTTCTTGGCACATACGATCACGATGCGTTTGTTTTAACTTTTTGATAATATTAAAATGTTATTTTCAATTTATTTCTCATTTTTCAATTACTAATTTTTTGGAGTGCTACACCTTCCCCCACTTAAGATAATTTGGTCCCCAAATTCATAGATAGGATATATAGGACAATAGAGATTCACTTACTGTGAACAATTCTGGAAATCTCTTACGCATAACTTCTTCTATTTCCCATGTATCATCTTCTTCCAGGCATAGACTCCACCTGATCTTCACTAAGGGAACCACCTTGTTCCTCAACTATCGCACCTTACGGTCTATTATTTTGACTGGGTTCTGCTCATAAGTCCCATCTTTCTGAAACACCAAGTACTTATATTTGATGACGTGAAAAGGATCACACACATACTTCTTCAGCATAGATATGTGGAACATATTGAGTATTCCATCCAGTCGTGGACATAATGCCAAACAGTATGCTACTATGCCTACTCTTTCGAGGATTTTAAAAGGGCCAATGAATATGGGTGATAGCTTATCTTTGATTCCAAACCTTCTGATTCCATGGCTTGGAGATATTTTTAAAAACACGTGATCACTGACTTGAAATTCTAGATCCCTTCTTCTAGTATCTGCATAGGCCTTATGCCTCTGTTGTGACACTGCCATTCTTTCTTTAGTGATCTTCACTTTTTTTGTAGTTTCTCGCACTATCTCCAGACCTAACAGTTGCCTTTCACCGACCTCATACCAGCAGATTGGAGATCGACAGCTCCTGCCGTAAAGTGCCTCAAATGGTGCCATTTGAATAGTAGCTTGGTAGCTATTATCGTAGGTGAATTTAACAAGAGGTAAATGTTCATGCCAACTACCTCCAAATCCAGAACACAAGCTCTAAGCATGTCTTCTATCACCTGATTTGTTCTTTCAGTCTGACCATCGGTCTGTGGATAGAAAGTTGTGCTAAATTCAATTTGGATCCCAAGGAATAGTGTAGACCTTTGCAAAAATGGGATGTAAATCTTGGGTCCCCATCAGACACAATGGTCATAGGTACTCCATGTAGTCTCACAATTTCCTTTACATACAGTGTTGCTAGAATGTCAACTGTCCACTTACTCTTAACTGGTAAGAAATGAGCGGATTTGGTCAAGCAGTCGACAATCACCCATATTCCGTCGAATCCACTTCTAGATTTGGGCAGTCCAAAGATGAAATCCATCCCTACACCGTCCCATTTCCATGCTGGAATCTCCAAGGGTTTTAGTTTACCTACAGGTCACAAGTGTTCTGCTTTGATTTGCTAACAGGTTAAGCATCTGGCGACATGTTCCACCACTTCCCTTTTCATGTTAGGCCACCAAAAACTTCTTTTTAAGTCCTAGTACATTTTAGTAGTTCTAGGGTGAATGGTATATCTTGTCTTGTGAGCTTCCTCCATGATTGCTTTCTTTGTTTCCACATGGTCGGGTACACAGAATCACCCTCGGAGCAACAGTCTCCCTTCTTCTGCTAAGGAAAAATCCAGCCTCTGGTCCAGATTAACCTTTACTTCTACAAGCATAGGGTCATTCTCTTCAACTGCTCGAATGTCTTCAAGCAAGGTAGGTTGTGCTCTAACATTAGCAATCAAACACCCTTTTCTTTTGGTATCAGCATCTATATTCAACTGGGCAAATCCACGTCGGTACAAAGAATGCCGTCACAGTGGAATGTTAACCCAACACTAAACGATAGGCTGATATGTACATGAATATCAAATGAGTACAACGGGAATAAAAGAAATAACTCATTCTCATTCCATCATCATCATCACACATTCCACAATCTATATAGCAATGAAAGAAATGATAAAGTCTACATTATTACATTTCCCAAATGAACAACATAGTCCATATGATTAACATTATTACATACTATGAAATAAAACAACTATTTAGAATTCTCCACTAGCCGCTATTCCTCTTGCTCAATGTCGTTCCTCACTATGCCCTCCTCAAGTACGGGAATACCTGTCTCACCTGTACGCCGAAGCAAGTATGAGTCTAAAATACCTAGCAAGCAATCTAAAAATAGCATCCTTACACATATCACACACATACTAAACTATTAAACAATAACGAAACACATACTATCTTTTACACAATAGATGAATTACATGGCACATGCTTTATACAATTAACAACCACCTAAACATGCTTTCTATACATGTTAATTAACTCGGTTCATATTTCAATTCATACTTCTTATCCATGAATGACCTATAGCATGCTTTCTACATACAACATATATAACATGACTCATGGTCTCATACTTTATTTAAATCATTACACAATTCTACCAATTTAATTCATGGAAACATGTACAAGGTAAATAACACTCATAACATGATGTCTAACCAATTTCACATTCAATTAGATCCCTTTTCACACCTTTAGCTTGCTGTTTTAATATGGATAAATTACATTTACAAAATTTTACATCCTTTCACATGCTAACACATTCATATTACACTAACACATATTCACTTTTCACATTTGCTCATATTCACTTAACATTAGAACATGGATGTTATTAAACTACATAACATGATACTACATTTCACATATTAACATATGAATATTCACATTTTTACCTTGGCTTTTCACATGCATTTACTCACTCCTTTACATTCACTTTCTCTTACACATGATTTCACACACTTTCACATATTTTTCACTTGCACTTTCACTTATCACATCACTTGCACTTACACTTAATTTGCCGTGACACATAGTCCTAACTACCATCTAGAGGAACACACTTATCACTTAGCACTTAGCACTTAGCACTTAACTTCACTTAACACACACTGGCCACCTAGGCAAACTAGTGATGAATCTTGGTAAACTGCGCGGACCGGGAGAAGCCCTCTTCACCCTATCCAGTGGTACTTGTCCACCTCCAAGATTTCATCCTAATGCCTTTAGGATATCACTTAAACGTTGAGCCTTCCCATAGGGACTTTTCTACAATAGGGCTCTCAGACATCTATGGTAGCAGTGTCAATCTCGGCCCAATTTTACACATTATCACAATTTACACTTATCACATTGTTTTACCTACTTATATACATACTTTTATTCCTTTTTCACATGCACTTTGAATAACATTTACATTTCAGATTACAAAACTTGACCATGTTGTTTAATCAGTGATAAATAAATCATAATAGAATACCAACATGATGCTAACATTGAAATTTACATGATTACAACTAAACATGCTCATTATGGTCAATTTCACTTATTATAACACAAATAGTACCTACTATTGTCACATCAGTGTCAAATTTTTATCACAGCTTCTAAACAGATAACATGTCATATACTCAATTTTCTAGATTTTTCGGATCTACAAACTAATTATAGCAATTAAAATAGATTTCAAGCACATTTATCAAGAATTTCACTTAATCAGGTTTCATGGTAAAACAGTGGTATCTAATAGTTTCAAAACATGAAAACAATCAACATACGAATATGGAAAATTTATAAAACCCTAATATGCAATGGATCTAATTATTCAGGAATTATCATGGTCAACTCATGCTCATTGTCCAGTTACAGAAATTTTAATAAATAGAACTAAATACAGAAATTCGATCTATCCTCATGATATGATCTAATGACTGTTCTTGACCACATGAAATTTTTACAGCATGCACACATACTCAGAAGTCCAATAACCACATCATAGAGATCAAACAGTCATTCTGTAAGACTTTGAAGAACTTGGCGGCACAGGTGTTGCCGCCAACAAGGGTTAACGGCACAATAGGTTGCCGCTAACTCAAGAACTTGGTGGCACACAAGTGGCCGCCAACCTGCTGTCTACAGGAGGCAGACTGAACACGAAAATACATGAGAAATGGGGGGTCCAGAACTCGAATAAAAATCCAAAAATTGCCTAAGGCCTAGAGGAAATGGGTAGGGATGAGATCCCTAGATCACTTGCCTTATAAAATTTCTATAATGGTCTAATTAGCTCGAAGATGCTCTCCTCGGCCAAGCCAAGAAGCTACTCAAAACCACTTTAGATCCGGTCCATCATGCCGATGTGATTTAATTCGTGGAGTCGGGGATGATTCCTTGATGCTTGGTGTACCCTCCAGTCGTTGTAGAATGCCAGAAGACTCCTCCAGTTGCCGGATCTAGCTCTCCAAAGATCGGGTTTCCTCACAGAAAACTCTAGGGTTTCTCAAAAGCCAAAAAGACTTCTGTAACGACTCTCCTTATACCGGTACGGTTATACCAACCCACATCGATATAATGAACGCCGCTACAGTGGGACATTTACCCAACAGTTATACGATAGGCTGAAATATACATAAATACATTCACATAACAGCGGAAAAGAAATAGCCAAGTGTAACTTCTTATTCCATCATCCACATTCTATTCACAGTCCATATATAGAAGAAAAGAAATCTAAACTTTTCATAACTGAGAAATGAAATAAAAACATTGTCTACAACTTTCCACTAAATAAGTACACAAATCCCAAAGGTAGAGAAAGTCTACTCTTATTACATACTTATGAAAAATAAAAGTACAACGCCAAGTCCAAAACAAGATCTCCTACTCCCGCTCCGAGTCACTCCTAACGATCTCCTCGGAAGAAGTAGAAATTCTGCACCTGTACGCCGAAGCAAGAGTGAGTTCAAAAGAACTCAACAAGTAACACCAAACACACTAAACTTACATGCATCACATAACTTTCATATTTTCATACTACGCAATAACATATAAACATGGATTTAACAATTAATTCAAGTAAAAATCCTAAATATGATTTCTACACATGTTACACATGGAAATTGTCTTATACAAAATTTTCAATAACATAAAGCCTATCACATGCTTTCTACACACTTTTCAATATATTAAACTAAGCTCATTTAATCACATTCACACACACTTACAAGCTAAACATTAGTCATTTTAAACATGGAGTTTGTACACATAAATAAGAGACAATTCTAGCATGGATTCTATAATCATTTTCACATGGATAACACATTTATACTCATGAAAAGTTTGTTGTTTTGCTATGTACATATTATAATCATTTAAGAAGTTATCAATTTACATGCTGTCACAAGAATTCATATTAACACATGATCACTTACACAATTTCACAATTTACACATTCACTTTCACTTAAACACAAGTTCACATTTATTAAATTCCGTGACACATAGTCCAAACCACCTTTTAGAAGGACACACACTAATCACATCCCATATCTATCACCTAGGCATTACAGTGATAAATCTTAGTTACTGCGCAGAACCGGGAGAAGCACTCTCCACCCTAACCAGCGATACTTGTTCGCCTCCAGGATTTAATCCCAATGCCTGTGGGACATCACACACTATGAACCTTCCTATGGGGACTTTATCACAATTCGGTTCCACAACCCTCTAAGGTAGCAGTGTCACCCGTTGGCACATTTACACATTTTTCTTAATTTCTAACACACACTTAAGGCATAATTTTTAACACATCCATTTCATGCTCACACATTTACACACTTCAGTATTACCTAGCATGGTACTACTGTTGTTCTCAGAATTTACACATTCAAAATAAGTCTAATCATGCAGAATTTTGTAGATTTTAATACCAACACATTAACATACTTTAATTTATCAATATCACACATGAAATTGAAATGTATATCTACTGCCATCATTTCAATACAAAAATTTAACCAAAAACTGATTATAGGTTAACCATCATGCACACAAATTTTCGCATTTTTTCTGAATTAGACACTAATTATGAAAATTCTAACAGTGGAATCACATAAGATTAAAATAACCAAACTAACATGGATTTTCATTGTTCGGATTCACAATTCATTATATACATGTATACAGACAGTTCTAATCACGTGCCAAATTCTAGAGATTTAACTATTTCCATATCATTTAATAGAATTTCTTCACTAATTAAGCATGCTCACTGTTTTTTAGTTAAGAAAATCTAAAAATTTACACAGTCATGAGAAAATTCCCAAATTTTAACAACATGCCTTGACATCGATTTAAGCACCACAGAAAATTTCTGTCACTTAAATTCCACAAGGATAACATAAACATTAATTTACAATATTCAGAACCTGTTTAACATGTATTTCAAAATTTTTAATAAATAATATACTTAACAAAATTTCACAAAAATTACACAACATGCTTCACTACACATATTACATAACATATAAAATTTACCATATATCCTCATGCGCAGAAATCCGAAAAATAGCTTATAAAGGCAGACAGTCCACTGTTCCTGCCTGAAGAACTCAACGGCAAGAGTATGGCCGTTTACTCATGTTAACGGCAACATAGGGTGCCGCTAGCTCAGGATCTTAACGGCAAGGGATCCTGCCGTTAAGTTCCTGTCTGTGCAAAACACAGACTGAACGCAAAACTTGATGAAATTGGGGAATCCAGGACTCGAAATAAAATCCGAAAAATTCCTAGGACTTACTAGACACATGTAGGAATGATGTGGATGGGGTACTTGCCTTGGATAAAATCTCCAATCGACGGATTAAGCCGGAGAAGCCCTCCTCGGCCAGAGCCAAAGAGTCCCCGATCTCCTCTAAATCCTGGTTCTGTGTTGATTTCTGCTACACACCAGTGTGGGGAAGTCATTCCCGGTTGTTTAGAGCCCTCTCCAGTCGTTGTAGAACGTCAGATGAAGCCTCAAATCGCTGGATCAAGGAGTTCCAAAGTCGGGGTTCGCACATAAAATGTTAGGGTTTTTGACAAAGAGTCAAAAGGACCTAACTGAGCCCTAATCCGCCTCTTTTATGGGGTTGAGGTTTTTAGGAACGCGTTTAGGGTCTAGGTTACTGTTGGGGGACGGTTTCCTAAACCAAGGGTGACATTTCTGGAGGCGTTTCCGGATCTGAAATCGTAACAGATCTGGGAGGTAAACGTCAACATCAATAGCCACCAATTCTGAGTAGGCGTCCATCGATGTGGCCGCTGATTTAAGGTCAACGTCAACTGATGTTGACGCCAACTAGCCGCCATGATAGAGCTTAAAACTGCAGAAATTCTATGTACACCACATATATATATATATATATATACAATCTACAATGCACACATTAAAATAATACTTATTCACGCAATGTAAACAAGTAAGTACTATGCACAATAAAGTTTATACATAGATGGCATACATTTATACATACATAAGAAATCATCCAAAGATGAAAAATCAAGGGCCTTACACCCTCTCCCCCTTAAAGAAACTTCGACCTCGAAGTTAGATCGACACTACTCAAATAACTGAGGATACTTCTTCTTCATTGCATCCTCAAGCTCCCAAGTAGCCTCCTCTCGTGAGAAGTTGCGCCATAACACCTTCACCGACGCAATGCTCTTGTTCCGGAGATGTTGAACCTTCCGGTCAAGAATAGCTACTGGTTGCTCCACATAAGAAAGATCTGGCTGGATCTCCACTAGCTCATGGATAATAACATGAGATGGATCTCTGACATATCTCGTGAGCATAGATACGTGGAAAACATGATGAACACTAGCTAACGCTGGGGGTAAATCTAGCTCATATGCCACGTTGCCCAATCGTCTGAGAATCTCATACGGGCCAATGAATCTAGGACTTAACTTACCATGCCTGCCAAATCTAACTACACCACGAGTAGGCGAAATCTTTAAAAAGACATGCTCACCTACCTCAAACTCCAAATCCTTCCTCTGTTGTCGGCATAACTCTTCTGCCTATCCTGTGCCGTAACAAGTCTCTTCCTAATCAACTGGACCTTATCCGAAGTCTCCTGAACTAACTCCGACCAATCAGCTGCCTATCACTAGTCTCCTCCCAACATAAAGGAGATCTGCAAGGCCAACCATACAACTCCTCAAATGGAGCCATACCAATACTCGCATGAAAACTGTTGTTATATGCGAACTCCACAAGAGGTAAATGGCGCTCCCAATCATCCTTCCAATCTAGAACACACGCCCTCAACACATCCTCGAGCGTCTGGATAGTCCTCTCGGACTGTCCATCTGTCTGGGGATGAAACGCCGAACTGAGCTTCAGCTCCGAACCTAACGCATCCTGAAGACCCTTCCACAGCCTCGAAGTAAATCTCGGATCTCGATCCGAAATGATCGACTTCGGGACGCCATGCAATCTAATTATGCTACTAACATACAATCTAGCTAAACTCTCTATTGACTGCTTCTTCATCATGGGCAAGAAATGCGTAGTCTTCAAGAATCTATCTACCACTACCCAAATCGAGTCGTTACCCCGTCTGGATCGAGGCAAACCCGTAACGAAATCCATAGTGACAGCTTTCCACTTCCATACTGGGATCTCCATCTTCTGCATAAGACCAGATGGTCGCTGCCGCTCAGCCTTAACTTGCTGGCATACTAGACATCTAGACACAAACTCTGCTACATCTTTCTTCATGCCAGACCACCAAAAAGATCACTTCAAATCCTGGTACAGTTTAGTGTTACCTGGATGAATAGAGAATCTAGACCTATGAGCTTCTGCTAATACATGCTCACGGACATCTACGATGTCTGGAACACAAACACGGTGATGGAATCTAATCACGCCATCCTCATCACGAGCAATGCCCACCTTGCCCACTAACTCTTGCAGTATAGTGTCGGCTTTTTGTTGCTCGATCACTTCATCCAACACCGAAGACCTAATGGACAACTGAGCTACAAAATCCTGGCACAATGATGGCTCTAACTCAGTCATCGCACATGCTGCATCCTCCAACATCTTCCAATCCTGCTGGAGAGACGACCTCTTCCTACTAAGGGCATCTGCTACAACATTCGCCTTTCCAGGATGATACTGGAGGTCGAAGTCATAGTCCTTCAGGAACTCAATCCATCTTCTCTGCCGAAGGTTTAATTCCTTTTGGGAGAAAAGATATCTCAAGCTCTTGTGGTCAGTGAACACCTCAAATCTGACACCATAAAGATAGTGTCTCCAGATCTTTAGTGCATGAACCACTGCCGCAAGCTCAAGATCATGAGTCGGATAGTTTCGCTCATGCTTCTTCAATTGCCGTGAAGCATACGCTACTACCCTTCCTTGCTGCATCAATACACAGCCAAGTTCAATCCGAGATGCATCCGTGTAGATAGCAAAACCCTCTACACCACTCGGCAAAACTAACACAGGAGCCGAAGTGAGCTTAGTCTTAGATAATTGAAAACTACTCTCACACTCCTCGGACCAAACAAACTTCACTCCCTTCCTGGTCAGCTGAGTCAATGGGGTGGCGATGGATGAAAATCCCTCAATAAATCACCGATAATAACCCGCCAAACCAAGAAAACTTTGAATCTCCAAAGGAGTCTTGGGAATCTCCCAATCCATAACAGCCTGGACTTTTGTTGGATCCACTGCTACACCAGCACCAGAGATAACATGCCCAAGGAAAAGAACCTCGCGCAACCAAAAATCGCACTTGCTGAATTTTGCATACAGCGTGTGCTCACGGAGAACCTCTAATACTACCCTTAAATGCTGACGATGTGTGGCCTCATTCGGAGAGTAGACCAACACGTCATCAATGAATACCACGACAAAACTATCTAAATACGGTCTTAACACCCTGTTCATGAGATCCATGAACGCTGCAGGGGCATTGGTCAGATCAAAAGGAAGGACCAAAAACTCATAATGTCCATAACGGGTTCTAAATGCCGTCTTGGACACATCCTCACTCCTAATCCTCAACTGATGATAACCAGACCGCAAATCAATCTTTGAAAAGACTGATGCATCTTGCAGCTGGTCAAACAAATAATCAATCCGAGGTAAGGTATATCTGTTCTTCACCGTCACTTGGTTTAGCTTCCTATAATCGATGCATAACCTAAGTGATCCATCCTTCTTCTTCACGAATAAGACAGGTGCGCCCCAAGGGGAAATGCTAGGGCAAATAAATCCCTTATCTAACAAATCCTGCAACTGCTTCCTTAGCTCAGCTAATTTCGCAGGTGCCATCCGATAAGGTGCCTTCGAGATAGGAGAGGTGCCTGGAAGCAACTCTAGGGTGAACTCTATCTCTCTAGCCGGTGGCAAACCAGATAGGTCATCAGGAAAGACATCTGGAAACTCCCGCACTACATCTATCTCCGCAAGAGTAGGTGACTCATCAGCCTTGGGTACTAATACCATGCTGGCAAGAAAAGCGTCACAACCCTTGATCACCATTCTCATCGCCCACATGGCAGAGATGACAAACTTCCCTGCCAAGTTTCTTGGCAAAGGGTGAGAAAATTCATCTTCACCAGGAATGCGGAAAAAGATCTTCTTCCCACGACAATCTACTAATGCATAGTGCTCCTCTAGCCAATCCAGACTAAGAATAGCATCGTAGTCCTTCATCTTTAGCAAGAAGAAACACCCATCTAGGACTCTATCTTCGATGCACACCGGTAAAGATGGAATACACTTCCTAGTCGATACCGTACCCGCAGGTGTGTGCACTGACAAAAGGACTTCTAAATCCTCAGACTATATTCCTGACTCTAAGGCTAACTGCCTAGCAAAATGCTCGGAAATGAATGAGTGGGTAGCACCCGTATCGAATAAAACCCGAGCATGCACACCCAAGAACAAAACTGTACCTTCGGTAACATGATCCGCCTGTTCGGCGTCCTCACGAGCTAACGCAAACACTCGAACTGGGGCTTAAGGTCTCCCTGGTCGTCCTGTCGCTGGCGCTGCTGCTGCTGCTACTGCTGGGGCTGGTGCCGCTCCACGCTGACCTCCCTGCTGCAGTCTGGGGCAATCCTTGATCCTATGCTCGTTGCTCCCGCACTTCAAGCACTTCCCCGCCAACTTCCAACACTCCGTACCACCATGTGCCCTCCCGCAATGAGGACACTCCTTCTGGCCACTAGGGGAACGCTGAGAAGGTACCTGACTGCTTCCCGATGCCACGGGACGCTGCGGTCACTGAAAAGCCATCTTCTTCCTCTCTTGCCTCTGAAATAGAGCCGCTGGCCTCTTCTGAGACGCCTTCTTCTCTTCCAGGTACTGCTCCATCTCTCCCTCCTGCCGACATGCCCCGCTAAGCGCCTCCTCGAGGGTATGATGGTCAAAAGCCACCAACCTCGTCCTTAGCGATGGCCTCAGACCCATCACGAACTTTTTCGCCTTCCTGCGCTCATTAGCTACAATATGAGGGGCATACTTAGACAGCTCGGAAAACCTGGCCTCGTACTCCAGTACGGTCATGCAGCCCTGAGTCAACGAAAGGAACTCCTGCTCCATCTTGTCCTGGATGTGCTCCGGAACAAACTTGGTTCGGAAAAGCCTCACGAACTCATCCCAACCAATCTCCACAGCACCATCCTCGAACCTGGTACGTAACAACGAGGACCACCACACGTCGGCTCGCTCCTGCCAAAACCACCCATAAGGACTAACCAACATAATCTATAATTAAAGAAATAACCACCGGATTAGTTTACACATACCTGCAGCATATAGGTGGCTAAAGTGACCTTGTCATCCTCAGCGTACCTAATAGCCCGGAAGATCTTTTCGATCTCCCTCATCCAGCTCTCAGCAAGTAACGGGTCGCTCTCCCCCTTAAAAGAGGGTGGCGACATCCTCTTGAACCGTTCCATGATGGAGGGTCCACCATGGTCCTGAGCCTGGGGAACTGGCACTTGAGCCTGCCACAACAAACATCATAAGCATCACACATTCACAACATGGCAACATAATAACATGAAACCAAATAAGATAGACTACTCTATCTATCATTCTAACCTGAGCCTGCTGAGCCTCCAGCTGAGCCTGGAGTGCAGCCTGGGTGTGGGCCTGCGTCTGCATGGCCTGCACTAAACCCTGCATGAACACTCCATAGTCTACTGGTGGCGGTGGGGGAAGCACAGGACCTTGGGGTGCTGGGGCTTGCTGCTCACCCTGATCCTCACGCCGAGGCTCATCTCTCCTCTGCTCACCCTCACGAGCAGGGACACCACGCCTACCACGCAAAGCCATACCCTGCAAAATGATTTAATCACAATTTAGAACTAGACTATCTAATTTTTAACTATTTACTTATCTATGTGGACCATCTACACAGACTTAGCATACTATGAAGATGATGGTATGTGTATATTTATGTACAATTTCAACCTGATTCTCTGATACCAATCTCTGTAACGACCCTCCTTATACCGGTACGGTTATACCAACCCACATCGATATAATGAACGCCGCTACAGTGGGACATTTACCCAACAGTTATACGATAGGCTGAAATATACATAAATACATTCACATAATAGCAGAAAAGAAATAGCCAAGTTTAACTTCTTATTCCATCATCCACATTCTATTCACAGTCCATATATAGAAGAAAAGAAATCTAAACTTTTCATAACTGAGAAATGAAATAAAACATTGTCCACAACTTTCCACTAAATAAGTACAAAAATCCCAAAGGTAGAGAAAGTCTACTCTTATTACATACTTATGAAAAATGAAAGTACAACACCAAGTCCAAAACAAGATCTCCTACTCCCGCTCCGTGTCACTCCTAACGATCTCCTCAGAAGAAGTAGAAATCTCTGCACCTGTACGCCAAAGCAAGAGTGAGTTCAAAAGAACTCAACAAGTAACACCAAACACACTAAACTTACATGCATCACATAACTTTCATATTTTCATACTATGCAATAACATATAAACATGGATTTAACAATTAATTCAAGTAAAAATCCTAAATATGATTTCTACACATGTTACACATGGAAATTGTCTTATACAAAATTTTCAATAACATAAAGCCTATCACATGCTTTCTACACACTTTTCAATATATTAAATGAAGCTCATTTAATCACATTCACACACACTTACAAGCTAAACATTAGTCATTTTAAACATGGAGTTTGTACACATAAATAAGAGACAATTCTAGCATGGATTCTATAATCATTTTCACATGGATAACACATTTATACTCATGAAAAGTTTGTTGTTTTGCTATGTACATATTATAATTATTTAAGAAGTTATCAATTTACATGCTGTCACAAGAATTCATATTAACACATGATCACTTACACAATTTCACAATTTACACATTCACTTTCACTTAAACACAAGTTCACATTTATTAAATTCCGTGACACATAGTCCAAACCACCATTTAGAAGGATACACACTAATCACATCATATATCTATCACCTAGGCATTACAGTGATAAATCTTAGTTACTGCGCAGAACCGGGAGAAGCACTCTCCACCCTAACCAGCGATACTTGTTCGCCTCCAGGATTTAATCCCAATGCCCGTGGGACATCACACACTATGAACCTTCCCGTGAGGACTTTACCACAGTTTGGTTCCACAGCCCTCTAAGGTAGCAGTGTCACCCGTTGGCACATTTACACATTTTTCTTAATTTCTAACACACACTTAAGGCACAATTTTTAACACATCCATTTCATGCTCACACATTTACACACTTCATTATTACCTAGCATGGTACTACTGTTCTCAGAATTTACACATTCAAAATAAGTCTAATCATGCAGAATTTTGCAGATTTTAATACCAACACATTAACATACTTTAATTTATCAATATCACACATGAAATTGAAATGTATAGCTACTATCATCATTTCAATACAAAATTTAACCAAAAACCGATTATAGGTTAACCATCATTCATACAAATTTTTGCAGTTTTCTGAATTAGACACTAATTATGAAAATTCTAATAGTGGAATCACATAAGACTAAAATAACCAAACTAACATGGATTTTCATTGTTCGGATTCACAATTCATTATATACATGTATACGGATAGTTCTAATCATGTGACAAATTGTAGAGATTTAACTATTTCCATATCATTTAATAAAATTTCTTCACTAATTAAGCATGCTCACTGTTTTTCAGTTCAGAAAATCTAAAAATTTACACAGTCATCAGAAAATTCCCAAATTTTAACAACATTCCCTGACATCGATTTAAGCACCACAGAAAATTTCTGTCACTTAAATTTCACAAGGATAACATAAACAGTAATTTACAATATTCAGAACATGTTTAACATGTATTTCAAAAATTTTAATAAATAATATACTTAAAAAAATTTAACAGAAATTACACAACATGCTTCACTACACATATTACATAACATATAAAATTTACAATATATCCTCATGCGCAGAAATCCAAAAATAGCTTATAAAGGCAGACAATCCACTGTTCTTGCCTGAAGAACTCAACAGCAAGAGTATGGCCGTTTACTCATGTTAACGGCAACATAGGGTGCCGCCAACTCAGGATCTTAACGGCAAGGGATCCCGCCGTTAAGTTCCTGTCTGTGCAAAACACAGACTAAACACAAAACTTGGTGAAATTGAGGAATCCATGACTCAAAATAAAATCCGGAAAATTCCTAGGACTTACTAGATACATGTAGGAATGATGTGGATGGGGTACTTGCCTTGGATAAAATCTCCAATCGACGGATTAATCCGGAGAAGCCCTCCTCGGCCAGAGCCAAAGAGTCCTCGATCTCCTCTAAATCCTAGTTCTGTGTTGATTTCTGCTGCACACCAGTGTAGGGAAATCGTTCCCGGTTGTTCAGAGCCCTCTCCAGTCATTGTAGAACGTCGGATGAAGCCTCAAATCGCCGGATCAAGGAGTTCCAAAGTCGGGGTTCGCACATAAAATGTTAGGGTTTTTGACAAAGAGTCAAAAGGACCTAACTGAGCCCTAATCCTTCTCTTTTATAGGGTTGAGGTTTTTAGGAACACGTTTAGGGTCTAGGTTACCGTTGGGGGACGGTTTCCTAAACCAAGGGTGACATTTCCAGAGGCGTTTCTGGATCTGAAATCGTAACAGATCTGGGAGGTAAACGTCAACATCAATAGCCGCCAATTCTGAGTAGGCGTCCATTGATGTGACCGCTGATTTAAGGTCAACGTCAACTGATGTTGACGCCAACTAGCCGCCAGGATAGAACTTAAAACTGCAGAAATTCTATGTACACCACACACACACACACACACACACACACACACACACACACACACACACACACACACACACACACACACACACACACACACACACACACACATATATATATATACAATCTACAATGCACACATTAAAATAATACTTATTCATGTAATGTAAACAAGTAAGTACTATGCGCAATAAAGTTCATACATCGATGTCATACATTTATACATACATAAGAAATCATCCAAAGATGAAAAATCAAGGGCCTTACAACTTCTCTCGATCGAAATCACTAGGTTTTATAGACCAGATGGGTTGGGGTACGCATTAGGGTAGGTCTCCTACCATTAGAAGTAGGTTTCCTAAACAAGAACCGGAAGAAACGTAGCCGTTTCCAAATCTGAAATCGCAGCAAAACTGGGAACTAAACGTCAACATTTGCTGCCGCTAACAGGGAGTCAGCGTCCATCGATCTCGACGTCAACCTCACCTGGCCATGCAGTCAACGGCATGCATGCTGCCGTCAACATGAAATCAACGTCAATTTATGTTGACGTTAGCTGGCATTTCGTCCAGAACATAGAAATAATTACACATGCATACACTATATAGATACATACACCATGCACAATATTATTTAAGTACAATATACACTGTAAACAATTTAATATGTACAGAAAATAGATAGACATAATATGCACAAGATAAACATATATATATATACTTATTCCATATTGTATTTATTTATTTCATGGATATTTATTTGATTATTAATATATATATATATATTAATAATCAAATGCTACATACATATTTAAATATATTACATGCATCAAAATAAACTCATATATATTTCTGCAAGATGTATAGCAATAATTACATATTATATGCACAACATTACTTAAATACAAGATGTATATGTTTTAATAAGAACAATATGTACAAAATTAGCTAATTTCTTATATCCACAGAAATAAGATATATATACATATATGCCTACATATGCACATGAGTACTTAAATAATTATAGTATGCACAAAGTTAATACACGCACTAGGTACGTAAACAAGTAAACCTCACATACATAGAATATAAAATGAACAAAAATTTGGGGGTCTCACACCATGAGACTTCATAAGGTAGCCATTGGCTTCCTACTAAGAGCATCTACCACGACGTTTGCTTTACTTGGGTGATATTGGATAGTGAAGTCGAAGTCTTTCAGAAACTCCAACCACCTCTGCTGTCTCATGTTCAATTCTTGCTGAGAAAAAAGATATTCCAAACTTTTATTGTCAGAAAATACAATGAACTTCTCACCATATAAGTAATGACGCCATATCTTTAGGGCGAAGACTACATCTACTAGCTCCAGATCATGTATAGGGTAATTATCTTCATGCTTCTTCAATTGTCTGGATGCATAATATATCACTTTCCCATTTTGCATCAATAGACAGCCAAGGCCTATTCCTAATGTGTCTGTGTATAATTCGAAGCTTCCTTCGACTACCAGTAATGTCAGTACAGGTGCTGAAGTTAAGTGCCCCTTCAGTGATAGGAAACTGTCATCACATTCAGCCGTCCATGTGAATGGATTCTCCTTCCTGGTAAGTCTAGTCAATGGTACATCTATCTTTGAAAAGTCTTTAATGAAACGACGATAGTAACCAGCCAGACCCAGAAAACTTCTAATTTCTGACACAGTTGTCGACCTTTCCCAATTCTTCACTGCTTCTACTTTAGAAGGATCTACAAAGATACCTTCCTTGGATATGACGTGGCCAAGGAAAGACACTTCTTCCATCCAGAATTCGCATTGCTAAGTTTTGCATAGTGTTGATTATCTCTAAGCAGTTGTAGAACAATCTTCAAGTGTTCTTTATACTCTTCATTAGACTTGGAGTAAATGAGAATATTATCAATGAATACCAGTACGAACTGGTCCAAGTACGGCCTATATGTTGTTCATGAGTTGCATAAAGGCTGCTAGAGCATTTGTCAAGCTAAACGATATAACCACAAACTCGTAGTGGCCGTATCTACTCCATAATGCTGACTTGTGGATGTCCTCTTCCTTGATTCTTAGCTGATGATAGCCTGATGGTAAATCGATCTTAGAGAAATATTGTGCACCAGAGATTTTATCAAACAGCTCATCGATGCATGGTAGTGGATATTTATTCTTTATTGTCAGTTGATTTAATTGACGATAGTCAATGCAGAGTCTCATTGTTCCATCCTTCTTTCTGACAAACAATATCGGTGCATCCCATGGGGATGTGCCTGATAAAACCTTGATCCAACATTCTTGGTACTGCCTTTTCAACTCCTATAATTTAGTAGGGGAGATGCGATATGGTGCTTTGGATATAGGGGCTGCCCCAGGAAGTAATTAAATTGTGAAGTTCACTTCCCGTTCGAGTGGTATTCCAAGTAAGTCTTCTGGAAAGTTCTTGGGGTAGTCTTTGGCTATGGGGATTTCTTCTAGAGTGGATTTTTTCTTCTCAGTCACAATAACCGAAACTAGGAAAACATCACAACTTTGGTTGATCAGCTTGGAAGCTTTAAGGGAAGAGATAAGGACAAGGCATGTGCGGTAACGGGTACCGAGAAAAGAGAGTTTTGGAAGGTTTGGTCTTTTAAAGAAAACCCTTCTATTACGACAATTAACATGCACATTGATAACGACACAATTTTTAGTGTTAAGTTTCATACATTTAGTTAAATTTAGACTTCAGTTGTCTGTAAATAATGTACATTTGGATTTTAAATTTACATTCTATTCATGTATAGTTTTTGAACATTTTAGTTAAATTTTTAGGTAGAACACATAACTAGATTCGCATTTTATAAAATCAATGTCTTTTTGAATAAATTTACTAATAAAAGTGTTTTATTTTTTTTAGATATATTGTACAAAAATAATATTTGCTCTTGCATTTTTTTAAACATCTTTTGCATGTTAGTTTGTAATTAAAATAGATTTCAAATAAAATTTAATCACCACCACCAAATCTCATAATGTCACATATCCCCCCCCCCTTATATGACCATTACATTTTTTTTTAATCTCATCTCACCATAAGTGGCCACATCCCCCACTAAACCTTCTTTATCTCTCTTCCTAACAAGAGTCTGGGAGGTAGTGGAAGCTTCACGAAGAAGCTGGAAAGAGCACTGGTGTGCTCTGGCGATTTGTGCTGCAGAGGAAGCAGCTAGAGGCTGGTGAAGGCGGCCAAATCTGGGGTGTGCTGAGGAAGGCCCGTGCGCTTGTGCGATGCAGGCACCCCTACTGGGGTTTGGGCGTTCGGAGATGGCAGGCTGGGCCAAGCGGTGTGGTGGCGGCCCAGGCTGGTTGGTGATCAGGCGACCCAGGCTGGTTGGTGATCAGGCGACCCAGGCTGGTTGGTGATCAGGCGGCCGTGCGGTGTGCGCCTGGTGCGATGCTGGAGCTGGCGGGAAGAGGGCCAGGGGAGGCTGGCGTGAGGATGGGGTTGGCTGGGTGTGCTTCCGGATGCAGGTGGTGCGGACCAGGGGCGGAGCTGGGCTGCTGCGTATGGCCCAGCTATGTGTGGCGCCTGGAGATGCAGAGCTGGAGGCTGTGCTGGCCAGATCCCGTGTGAAGGCGCCCTGCTGAGCTGGACCTGGCCGTGCGGAGGCGGGAAGAAGGCGATGGAAGCAGAGCCCCGATGGAGCTTATAAAAGGACCCGAAGGTCCAGGGGTGGAGGGGGTTCGAATTTTAGTATTTTTTTTTAGTTTTATTTTTTTTCTCTTCCGGAGATAAGAGCTTGGAGAGTTGTTTAGCATCTGGGAGGGAGAGCTATTTGTCTTCTTTTCTTGGTTTGATATGAGAGTGGGAAGAGATGGATATGTTCTTGGCTTGTGTTGTTCTTCCGGAGGAGATCGTATTTTTCTTTATATTTTTGTTAAGCATTAGTTCGATTTATGTGGAGTTTTAGTTTCTTTTGTAGCTTTCTTTCTGTAAGCAAGCATTGGTTCGGATTATTTTTTTGGGTTTTCCTAGTTAATTTTCCTATTTCTGTTCTTCCAGTTCAAGAGCTTGGTCAGTAGAAATTTGTAGAATTTGATGTCTTCAGAGCATCCGAGTTGAAGTTGTTGGAATTTTTCATTGTTGTCATTTTATTTCTGTACCTTTCTTTCTGTAAGCAAGGTTGGGAGACAGGGCTTCTCCTTCTTCTTTCTTCTGTGCTGATTAACTGGTTGGTTCGGGGTTTGGTTAGAGAGATTGGAGTCTGGGATTCAGAAGTTTTCAATTTCTTCCTTTCTGTTGGCTTTGTGGGAGAGATCGTGAGGCTGCTGGGAGAGTGTTTGGGATTTTCTTGAGTTTTTATTTCCTTCTACTATGTTTGGATATCAATCCAGTGCATTTGTTCGGTATTTTGTTCTTAGTTTAATGGTAGAGCAGTGATAGATATTTCGACATTTGAGGGAGTTGATATTTTAGTTCCTGTTGTTCTGTGAGAATTAAGGGAGTTGTGAGAGATCTGTTATTTGCATTTAATTTCCATTTTGTTTCCTATGTTTAAAAGCTCAATGGCATGGTGTTTAATTCAGTCGTTCTGAATTGTTCTTCTTCTGTGCGGTTAGAGAGATCAGATTGGAGGGGTTGAGCTATTGGAGATCGAATCAGAGCGATGCTTGCTTTTCTCTGTATCTTCTGGTTAGACTGGAGGAGAGCTACTGTGTGAGGGGACCGAGAGCTCTTTTCTTCTATTTCTTTTAATGCGATGAGGGTTGAGTTCTGCTGATCAGGGAGTTTTTATTGCTTTTGTTCTTCTGTTCTGGGAGTTTGGCTACGGTGAGAGCTGTCTGGTTGCTGTGAGGAGGATCCAGTAGCTTTTCCATTTCTTGTGTGTTCCAGAGTTCAATCAAGTGCATTTGTTAATTTATGTTGTTCTTTTCTTCGTGAGAGATTGTTCAACATCTGAGGTTTTCGTTTACTGAGGATACAGTCTGGTGTTTGTGGAGAGTTGCGATTACTAAGTGTTCATCCCTCGAGCTGTGAGGGTACATTCTTTGGTTTTCAAGTCTATTTGTTTTTCTATTAAGATTGATTTGTCAAGTTGTGAGAAATTTAATTGATGTTGTTTACATAATTACTTTTAATGCAATGTGATTTTGGTGAGAAAGTGTCTTTAAGAATTGATCCAAGTCAAAGTAGTTTTAATTCAAGTTCTATTCAGCCTCCCTGTGGAAATGACCTGTTCTTACCACCATGCTCGTTCATCTTTGTTATTTTAATTTTGTGAGACAGTTTAGAGGAAGTGCGCATATTGACTTGTGCGAGGAACTCTGGACAACGAAAATGCACAGTCAACAATGTCGCGCGTTCATCTTGGCGCCGTTGCCGGGGAGATTTGCACAAGGAGTGAGACATGGAGATTGGGCTTGACATTTGAAGCCCATTGGAGGAGCTTGCTGATTTCTGTTTTTTACAATTGTTTTTAATTCAGAAATTTAGATAGGGGAGTGTGAGAGAAGCTTGTAGTGAGATTTTCATGTACTCTCTGTGCATGTACAGAGATTTCCTTCTTGTTGGCATGTAATAATTGGCCTTTTGGTGGTTTGAATTGTTTGGATTTAGTTTATATAGTACCACTTTATATTTTATTAGTTTCATTTCATTTAATTCAAAAACCAAATAAAAATTAAAAAAAATCTAAAATCTAAAAAATTTTCCAAATCGCTCTTTCATGTTAGCCGTTTGATTTGTAAATAAAAATTTCATCTTCCTAAGATTAGAATCTCATGTTTTAGGACATTCATCATTTTAATAGTCATTTGAATTTTATTTCATTTTCTTGCATTGAAGAGTGCGGGGGAAAGGTAAGACTTCCATCGCTCGTTTCATGCATTAGACTTAGCATTAGACAACCCATTGTTTGAAACTTGATCTGTGCACTTCATATTTGAAAATGGGACTGCTTAAGGGCTTCACCCATTAGAAAAAGATAAGGTGAGGGATTTCATCACCCTTTCCTTTGCCCAAAAATCACAAAAATTTCCACATTCTTGCATTTGCCTAAACTTTTAAAAATCAATAGACTTGGCCCTAGGGTTCATAATTAGATTTGTTCTTTCTTAATTCTAAGACTTCTCTTTGAGTCTGGTGTCTAGGATTAGAGGTTAAAAAGCTTACGCTTAAGTGAGTTAGAGGTTATTTAATTGGGTCCTTACGAAAGCAAGGGGGGCCTCCCTCTACGCCACCTCTTACCTGACCGGTACAAGAAGAGTTAGGATTGAATTTAAGCAAGCATAAATCTGATTTTGAGAAAAATAACATAAGTCCAAGGAACACTTAGAGTTTAGGATAATTTGTTTTGAAAATGTATGATTGTTTGTGTTTGTCATAAAAATTCAAAATTAATAAAAATCTAAAAACAATTTCAAAAATAAAAAATAGAAGGCTTTTCATCTGTGCATGCTTGGTAGACGCTCAGATTTGGCTCAACCTATAGACGAAATTGAAAGATTCTTTCATAGGATGACCAACCAAAACCAGAACCAAGTTGCTACAAAAGTAGAAGAGGCTGCACCCAGACAAATGAAGGAATACTTCATTCCTTCTGACTATCAACCTGCTACTTGCATTAGGCCGGAAATTCCGGCAAATCACTTTGAAATCAAGCCAGGAACCATTCAGATGTTGCCATCTTTTTATGGCAATACCAATGAAGACCCTTATAGGCATATAGATGAGTTCCTAGAGATTTGTTCCACTGTAAGGATCCAAAATTTCACTGAAAATGCCTTAAGGTTGACCCTATTTCCATTCTCCTTAAAAGACAAGGCCAAACATTGGTTGGGAACCATAGGGAGAACCATTACAACATGGTCAGAAATGTAGCAGGAATTTTTGAAGAAGTTTTACCCCATTGGTCGGACCAATACCATGAGAAGGGCAATAACTGGATTCTCCCAACACCCGGGAGAATTAATGCATGAATCATGGGAAAGACTAAAAGAATTGCTTAGAAAATGTCCCCACCATGGCTTGTCGAGGTGGCAAATAGTCCAAGCATTTTACGAAGGACTAACTGAATCAAATAGCTAGATGGTTGATGCCTCATGTGGAGGAGCATTCATGACTAAGAGCGAGGATGAGGCATATAATCTTTTTGATACATTGAGTGAGAATTCCATAAATCATGCCTCACTCTACTCTTACGAGAGAGCATTAGGACCTATAAAGAAGGCAGGGATGTATGAAGTAAAAGGGAGAGGAGAATCAGATTCTAGGGTAGAAGATCTGATAGCTAGACTTGACCAAAGATTGGAGCAGAAGTTGGAACAAAAATTTGATCAATTATTATCTTTGACTGGGCAAGCCACATCCAATTTTTCTCAACAACCTGAAACTTGTGCTATGTGTGCTAGCCCAGCTCACCCCACCAATGCCTATCCCACTACTGCCCAATTACCTCCTTTCATTCAGGAACAAGTCCAAGCTGCTCAAGGCTTCTACAAACCCTCTTATGATCCATACTCTAACACATACAACCCTGGTTGGAGAAACCATCCAAACTTTTCATGGAAAAATCAATCTGAACAAGTTTCCCAACCTACCTTCAAGCAATCCATGTACGGTCAATCCTATCCCAATCAGAATTCGGGATTTGGCCAATCTTCTAACTCAAAACCTCCACAATTCCAAGGAAGTCAAAATTCCAATCAATTTACTCGTACAAATTTCCAACAACCTTCATATCAACCACCACCTCCTCAACCTAATTGGGATGATAAAATGAACCAACTCCAAAACATGATGGCGACTCTATGCCAACTGTGCAAGAACAACAAAGTCAATATCAAACTCAAAATCAAAATTTTCAACAAAATTTGACAAGGATAGAGTCCCAAATTGCTGATGTATGTCAAAGGAGGGAGTCAGGGCAGCTACCAAATCAAGCTGTAGCAAACCCAAGGAACAACCCTCCCGGATTTTATCAGAACCAGCAATACCATCAAACTCAGGGGTACAGACCACCACCTGCTAGACCAAATAGTCCTCCACCACAAAACCCACAACAAGCTTTTATCCAAAACATTCCTGCACCACAAAATCAAAATCAACCTATACAACAGGATCATCCTCCTGCCCAAGCTAGGGGCCCTCAAGTAGAAAATGCAAAAACTGTGTCTACCTTAAGAAGTGGAAAAATCAGAAATAATCCTCACCCACACATGTCAAATGAGGATAAAGAAAATGAAATTGAAATTGAGGAAGAGATTGAAGAAAATGCTGAAAAAGAAAAATCCAAGGGAAAAGAGAAAATAATTGAAGAACCCCTAGACAAAACCAAGATGAGTGAAGACCCAAGCTGTTACATTCCAAGAGTCCCTTTTCCTGAAGCTTTAAAGCCAAAATCCAAAAATAAACCAACTGGTAATGAAGAACTCTTGGAACTATTTAAGCAAGTTCACATCAACATTCCTCTCCTTGATGCTATCAAGCATGTGCCTGCCTATGCCAAATTCCTAAAAGAAATGTGTACTCCAAAACGTGAAGTGAGAAACAAAACTGAAACAATAATTCTTCCAGAAATTGTGAGTACTATTGTCTTAAATCAACTCCCTAAAAAGCTCAAAGATCTAGGTACTCCACTAATTCCTTGTACCATCGGTGGAGTCACATTTGAGAGCGGCCTTTTAGATTTGGGAGCCAGTGTCAATCTCTTACCTTCTGCTATTTTTGAGAAATTCAAGATAGGAGAATTGAAACCCACTTCTGTTGTCCTTCAACTAGCCGATCGTTCTGTCACCACTCCAAAAGGCTTAGTTGAGGACGTTATTGTGAAAATCAATGATTGTTACTTCCCTGCCGATTTCATCATTCTGGACATGAACACTCCTCAAGATTTAACTCAGTCCACCATTATCCTTGGAAGACCTTTTTTGGCCACAGCTAGAGCCAATATTGATTGTGCTACCGGGATGATGGACATATCATTTGGGGATAGGCGGGTTAGTATCAACATTTTAGGGCATCTAGGCACCATGATCAAGGAGAGAGTTGTCTAGTGGTAGACTCTTTGGAAGAATCTTGTGTGGAAGAAGCAGTAGACCAACCCTGTGCTCTAGGGTGTGAGGGAGAGGAAGGACAATTCAGTTTCATGTTGCATAATAATGAGCCATCATTTCATTTAGAGTGTCCTCCTAAGGTTGAGCTAAAACCACTCCCTGCTAATTTAAAATACATCTTTCTTAGAGAGAATGAGGCTTGGACCGTCATAATTGCTAGTGATATTGAGGAAGGGCAGGAGAAGAAATTGATTGAAATTTTGAAGAGTCATAAGAAAGCTATAGGTTGGACAATTGATGATTTGAGAGGGATAAGTCCTTCAGTGTGCACACATCGCATATACTTGGAAGAAAATGCTAAAAGTTCAATAGAAATGGAAAGAAGGCCTAATCCCAACATGAAAGAAGTTGTTAAGAAAGAGATTGTTAAATGGCTGGATGCAGAATTCATTTATCCCATCTCTGATAGCCAGTGGGTTAGTCCAACTCAAGTTGTGCCTAAAAAGTCAGGACTGACTGTAATTCAAACGGAAAAGGGTGAGCTCATTCCCACTAGGCTGGCTACAGGATGGAGAGTGTACATTGACTATCGCAAATTGAATGCGATGACCAAGAAAGACCATTTCCCCTTGCCTTTCATTGACCAAATCTTAGAGAAACTTGCAGGCCAAAAATTCTTTTGTTTTCTTGATGGATATTCAGGGTATAACCAAGTGGCTATTCACCCCGAGGACCAAGAAAAGACCACTTTCACATGTTCATTTGGAACCTTTGCCTTTAGACGCATGCCCTTCGGGCTGTGCAATGCCCCTGCAACTTTTCAACGTTGCATGCTGTCTATTTTCTCAGACATGTACTTAGAAGTCTTTATGGACGATTTCTCTGTGTTTGGAAATGACTTTGATTCGTGCCTCGACCATTTGACTGAAGTGCTCAAAAGATGCATTAATGCTAATCTTGTCTTAAGTTGGGAAAAGAGCCACTTCATGGTTAAGGAGGGGATTGTCTTAGGACACATTGTCTCAGAGAGAGGGATAGAGGTAGATAAGGCCAAGGTAAACCTCATTTCTGAATTACCTCCTCCCAACTCTATCAAACAAATTCGATCTTTCCTTGGTCATGCTGGATTCTATAGGAGGTTCATCAAAGACTTTTCAAAAATTGCAAGACCATTGACTTCTTTGTTAAAAGACACTCCTTTCATTTTTGACGAAGCTTGTCATAAGTCATTTGAGGAATTAAAAGACATTTTGACCAGAGCTCCAATTCTACAAACTCCAGACTGGTCATTACCATTTGAGATAATGTGTGATGCTTCAGACTTTGCTGTAGGTGCCATTTTAGGACAGAAAACTGATAAAGGATCTGTAGTGATTTATTATGCAAGCAAAACATTGAATGACACTCAGATTCGATACACAACCACTGAGAAAGAGCTCCTAGCCGTTGTCTTTGCCTTAGAGAAGTTCAGATCCTATCTTTTAGGAGCTAAAATCATTGTTTTCACTGACCATGCTGCCTTAAGGCATTTGCTTGCCAAAAAGGATGCTAAGCCTAGGTTGATTAGATGGATCCTCTTGTTACAGGAGTTTGATCTGGAAATTCATGATAAGAAAGGGTCCAAGAATGTGGTAGTTGACCATTTGTCCAGAATAATTGCCCCGGACTCTATGCCTATTAGAGATGTTTTCCCGGATGAGCACATTTTAGCTATCTCCAATATTTCATCTCCATGGTACACACACATTGTGAATTACAAAGTCATTGGACGAGTACCTGGAGATTGGACCAAAAATGAAAGGGAAAGATTCTTTGCTAGGGACAAGTATTTTATTTGGGAGGACCCGGAGCTATTTTTCATTGGACCAGACCAAGTGATAAGAAGATGCGTCCCTGAGAGTGAGCATCAAAGTGTCCTCAAGTTTTGCCATTCTCTTGCTTGTGGAGGACATTTTTCAGGAAAGAAGACCGCTGCTAAGGTCTTAGATTCTGGTTTCTATTGGCCTACGTTGTTTAAGGATGCTCACCAATTTTGTAAGGCCTGTCCTAGATGTCAAACCATGGGAAATATTTCGAAGAAGGATATGATGCCTCTTAATCCCATTCTGGTCGTGGAAATTTTTGATGTTTGGGGGATAGACTTTATGGGACCTTTTCCACCGTCCTTTGGATACACGTACATTCTAGTTGCTGTTGATTATGTGTCCAAATGGATAGAGGCCATTGCCACAAAGACCAATGATCATAAGGTGGTCATTAAATTTGTTCAGAAAAACATCTTTTCTAGATTTGGGTGGCCCAAGGCAATCATTAGTGATGGAGGACCTCATTTCATTAACACTCAGTTTAGGACTCTCCTAAGGAAGTATGGGATCACCCATAAGCTAGCGACACCTTACCATTCGCAAACCAGTGGCCAGGTAGAGGTTTCAAACAGGGAGATTAAGAACATTCTTCAAGAGTCGGTTAGGCCTGGTAGGAAAGACTGGTCAGAAAGGTTAGATGATGCATTGTAGGCCTACCGAACTGCTTTCAAAACTCCCATTGGAATGTCCCCTTACCGGCTTGTCTTTGGAAAATCTTGTCATCTGCCGGTAGAACTTGAGCATAGAGCCTATTGGGCTATCAAACAGGTAAATCTTGATTTAGCCCAAGCTGGTCAACAAAGGACCCTGCATCTGAATGAACTAGAAGAGCTCAGAAACGAAGCCTATGAAAGTTCCAAGATTTATAAAGCCAAGGCCAAAGCATTCCATGATAAACACATTCATAGAAAAACTTTTCAAGTGCATGATAAGGTTTGGTTGTTTAATTCTAGACTTCGTCTGTTTCCGGGAAAATTGAAGTCCCGATGGGATGGTCCTTACACTGTTGTCAAAGCTTACGACAATGGTGCTGTCATCATTCTTGACCCTAAAACGGGACAATCATTCACTGTTAATAGGCAGAGGTTAAAACATTTCTTTGAAAGCCCATCTTCTGTAAAAATTGATTCTACCAAGCTAGCTGAGCCAAATGAAGCCTAATTGCGTCTGGCTGAAGACGAAATAAACTTAGCGCTTCTTGGGAGGCAACCCAAGTGTACAATTTTCTTTACCAGGTAATTCTCTGTCTTACTTTCTTTTCTTGTGAATAAGTAGGGGGGAGAGGTAGAATAAGCATGCATTCATAGTCCTCATCCCGAACATTGCTTCATTTCTTTTTCTTAAGCTTGTACATATACAAATAAAAATTTCACAATGTTTCATCTTTGAATAAAATTGCGTAACATTGAGCAACCCAGACTATGTGTCTGATCTTTAACCATTAAAATTTTGTGGTTGTCACATTCCTTTGCAAACATTCATGTTAGGTAGCCTCTAGTAAAGGATTACATGTACTTCTTGTCTACCTTATGTAATGATTTATGGCAAGAAGTTTTCATACACACACTTCACAGCCACTTAGACTAGCTAAACTCGAATGTAGTAAATTTGTCAAGGCTAGTAGGAGAGAGGTGATTGATTTTCTTCCTTCCCCTTAAAAGAATTGTGAAGGAGGTGAAGGCATGTGATCAAGGAACCTGACTGTTCATCCTTCCTTTAAGAGGAAAAGAAAAAATAAAAAGCAAAAGCAAAAGAAAAAAAATATATCCATGAAAAATACCCCGGATCTGAGTAAAGTTGGACTCGCTACTCTTGAAAAGTGATGGGTTGTGCAGCATTGTGGATGAAAAAGAAATAAAGAAATTCTAAGTGCACAAAGTGCAAATAAAGGGACAAAAGTCCTCAAACTCAGAGAAATAATCCTCAACGAAGATGAGCAGAATGAACTAAGAGAAACAACCTGATCTGACTGAGCAAGGATCTTATTCACAACTCTTTTCTTCTCCATCGAATCAATCTAATCTCAATTACTAGTTGACGCAAAGGAGCTCCAGAAGGGCTGATGTGAACTCTTAAGTGAGCTACCATTTGTGCACTAATTTCTTGCCATAAGCCTTTACAATTAGGAAAGACATGTATTTACATTAATCTTTTACATGATGTCAATTTAGCATGAGATATTGTATCTTCTAGTCCTACATTTGGAATAATTTTTATTGCTAAGGGACTAGCAATGTTCAAGTAGGGGGGAGTGATAACGACACAATTTTTAGTGTTAAATTTCATACATTTAGTTAAATTTAGATTTCAGTTGTCTGTAAAGAATGTACATTTGGATTTTAAATTTGCATTCTATTCATGTATAGTTTTTGAACATTTTAGTTACATTTTTAGTTACTTATTTTTTTTTATATATTTGTACATAAATAATATTTGCTCTTGCATTTTTTTAAACATCTTTTGCATGTTAGTTTGTAATTAAAATAGATTTCAAATAAAATTTAATCACCACCACCAAATCTCATAATGTCACATATCCCCCCCCCCCTTATATGACCATTACATTTTTTTTAATCTCATCTCACCATAAGTGGCCACATACCCCACTAAACCTTCTTTATCTCTCTTCCTAACAGGAGTCTGGGAGGCAGTGGAAGCTTCACGAAGAAGCTGGAAAGAGCACTAGTGTGCTCTGGCGATTTGGTGCTGCAGAGGAAGCAGCTAGAAGCTGGTGAAGGCGGCCAGATCTGGGGTGTGCTGAGGAAGGCCCGTGTGCTTGTGCGATGCAGGCGCCCCTGTTGGGGTTTGGGCGTTCGGAGATGGCAGGCTGGGCCAAGCGGTGAGGTGGCGGCCCAGGCTGGTTGGTGATCAGGCGACCCAGGCTGGTTGGTGATCAGGCGGCCGTGCGGTGTGCGCCTGGTGCGATGCTGGAGCTGGCGGGAAGAGGGCCAAGGGAGGCTGGCGCGAGGATGGGGTTGGCTGGGTGTGCTGCCGGATGCAGGTGGTGCGGACCAGGGGCAGAGCTGGGCTGCTGCGTATGGCCCAGTTGTGTGTGGCGCCTGGAGATGCAGAGCTAGAGGCTGTGCTGGCCAGATCTCGTGTGAAGGCGCCCTGCTGAGCTGGACCTGGCCATGCGGAAGTGGGAAGAAGGCGATGGAAGCAGAGCCCCGATGGAGCTTATAAAAGGACCCCAAGGTCCAGGGGTGGAGGGGGTTCGAATTTAGCATTTTTTTTAGTTTTTTTTTTTCTCTTCCGAAGATAAGAGCTTGGAGAGTTGTTTAGCATCTGGGAGGGAGAGCTATTTTTCTTTTCTTGGTTTGATATGAGAGTGGGAAGAGATGGATATGTTCTTGGCTTGTGTTGTTCTTCCGGAGGAGATCGTATTTTTCTTTATATTTTTGTTAAGCATTAGTTCGATTTATGTGGAGTTTTAGTTTCTTTCTGTAGCTTTCTTTCTGTAAGCAAGCATTGGTTCGGATTATTTTTTTGGGTTTTCCTAGTTAATTTTCCTATTTCTGTTCTTCCAGTTCAAGAGCTTGGTCAGTAGAAATTTGTAGAATTTGATGTCTTCAGAGCATCCGAGTTGAAGTTGTTGGAATTTTTCATTGTTGTCATTTTATTTCTGTACCTTTCTTTCTGTAAGCAGAGTTGGGAGACAGGGCTTCTCCTTCTTCTTTCTTCTGTGCTGATTAACTGGTTGGTTCGGGGTTTGGTTAGAGAGATTGAAGTCTGGGATTCAGAAGTTTTCAATTTCTTCCTTTCTGCTGGCTTTGTGGGAGAGATCGTGAGGCTGCTGGGAGAGCGTTTGGGATTTTCTTGAGTTTTTATTTCCTTCTACTATGTTTGGATCTCAATCCAGTGCATTTGTTCGGTCTTTTGTTCTTGGTTTAATGGTAGAGCAGTGATAGATATTTCGACATTTGAGGGAGTTGATATTTTAGTTCCTGTTCTTCTGTGAGAATTAAGGGAGTTGTGAGAGATCTGTTATTTACATTTAATTTCCATTTTGTTTCCTGTGTTTAAAAGCTCAATGGCATGGTGTTTAATTCAGTCATTCTGAATTGTTCTTCTTCTGTGCGGTTAGAGAGATCAGATTGGAGGGGTTGAGCTATTGGAGATCGAATCAGAGCGATGCTTGCTTTTCTCTGTATCTTCTGGTTAGACTGGAGGAGAGCTGCTGTGTGAGGGGACCGAGAGCTCTTTTCTTCTATTTCTGTTAATGCTGTGAGGGTTGAGTTCTGCTGATCAGGGAGTTTTTATTGCTTTTGTTCTTCTGTTCTGGGAGTTTGGCTACGGTGAGAGCTGTCTGGTTGCTGTGAGGAGGATCCAGTAGCTTTTCCATTTCTTGTGTGTTCCAGAGTTCAATCAAGTGCATTTGTTAATTTCTAGTTCTTCTTTTCTTCGTGAGAGATTGTTCAACATCTGAGGTTTTCGTTTGCTGAGGATACAGTCCGGTGTTTGTGGAGAGTTGCGATTACTAAGTGTTCATCCCTCGAGCTGTGAGGGTACATTCTTTGGTTTTCAAGTCTATTTGTTTTCCTATTAAGATTGATTTGTCAAGTTGTGAGAAATTTAATTGATGTTGTTTACAGAATTACTTTTAATGCAATGTGATTTTGGTGAGAAAGTGTCTTTAAGAATTGATCCAAGTCAAAGTAGTTTTAATTCAAGTTCTATTCAGCCTCCCTGTGGAAATGAACTGTTCTCACCACCATGCTCGTGCATCTTTGTTATTTTAATTTTGTGAGACAGTTTAGAGGAAGTGCGCATATTGACTTGTGCGAGGAACTCTGGACAACGAAAATGCACAGTCAGCAATGTCGCATGTTCACGCATCATATTTGATCAACCAATCCACTCCCAAATTGACATCATATCCTTTCATATCTAGGCATATAAGGTTAGCAAGAAGGTTTTGTCCTCTAATTACCATTTCACTAGTAGGAAGATAATGTGTGAGTTCAGATTCCGAGCCAAGGGGAGAGGCTACGATGATCTTTGACTTCAAGGGAATAGGTTCTACTGGTAAAGTTGCAGCAAATGCAGATGAAATAAAAGAATATGCAGATCATGTATCAATAAGGGTGAAAGTAGGTTGAGAATAAATAAAGATGGTATGTTCCACCATGCCCCCTTCCTCAGGGAGATATGTTTCCAGAACTCCATTAAGGTGTCCCTGACGCTGTGGTACATTTTGTGCTTTACCAAGCTGGTGTTTCAGCATCGGGCAATCAGGTATGCGGTGATCGAGACCACCACATCTCAAGAAAGCTCCCAACTTCTCCAGCACTCCTCTGCTTGGTGCCCTGGTTTGTCATAGAAACGCCAATTTTAGTTAACTATCTTCCTTCTACTTTGACTTTCTTTTCGAGACAAAAATCTCTTCCAGCACTTGGCCTTTTGTTGGTGTTGTTGTAGTGGAAAGTTTCCGTTGTGTTGGCCGCTCCTCTCTTTACAAGGGCCGGCTTAGCCACCTCCTTACCCTTCAGACCTACTTTTTCCATAGTATCCTCCACTAGTTGGGCTCTCTGGACCATTTCCGCATAAGTGCGGATGTTGAGTGGTCCCATCCTTTCAATGAATACGAGCCTAAGCCCATCCATGCACCAGTTTGCCTTTAGTCTTTCTGTACCCACCAGAAATGGAGCATACTGGGCTAGATGTGCGAACTGAGCTTCATGCTCAACCACAGACATACCTTCTGCTTTAGTGCTGCAAACTCTGTAGCTTTCTTCTCTTGGACCCTTTCAGAGAAGCATTTTCCCCAGAATATCTCCAGGAACCCTTCCCATTCTAGTTCTGCCACATTAGGCAAGTGAGTCGATGT
The DNA here is from genome assembly GCA_014218235.1 of Colocasia esculenta. Taxonomy (NCBI): domain Eukaryota; kingdom Viridiplantae; phylum Streptophyta; class Magnoliopsida; order Alismatales; family Araceae; genus Colocasia; species Colocasia esculenta. The sequence goes on from CM024753.1 coordinate 79,551,304, forward strand.
GGCCTTCCTCCATGCTCTCGCATTCTTACTTAGTTGGAAGGTAGCTAGTAATACCTTCTCCCGGTTGGTGCACTGCATCACTTGAAAAACCCGTTCCATTTCCTCAAGACAGTTCACCACCTCGTCTGGGTTAGGGAACCCAAAAAACGAGGAGGATTCAAGATATGGAAGCTATGATGTAGATCACCTACTCCGTTCAGAGCTCCAGCTTGAGCTCCTACTTGTATTACATTCTATAGGGCTTGAGTAAGTCCTGTCATTGTTTCTTGCATCGCTTGTGACTGGTTGCGGGCCATTGCTAAGGAATTAATGAACTTCTTGAGAAAAGGACAACAACCAATTAATGTCCTTAGTTATATCATAAAGATTGATGGGTATGGGTGCTTAGTTCATAAAACTAGTTTATTCCCAGTCTCTACCCATTCTCACCAGGCATTATATGTAATTTCCATGACCTATGTTTCATGGGTATCTCTTAATCCTGAGACATATAAGTCCTATTTTTATTTCCTAGGCTCTAATACCACTAAACTATCACATCCTGAGAATTACGTAGTAGAAAATATTAGATTGAATCGATATTCTGAGACGTGAGCAGTTGGCAAATAAGCCTCTAGCTAGTGAGCATTAGATGTGCATCAAGACAATCATAATAGGGCCCACATAATGAACACAACTAAGATTTTATTCAATCCCCATAATGTTTACTACAACTTCATGAACTTTCAACTGCAATGACTCAAGAAAAGGGAAAATTACATGAGATTATACTTCCTTGCTACCTATTACATCAAGCTAACTCTCAAAGTAAACTAATAGTTGACACTATGGTTGGAACATGCTCTTCACTCAGACACATTCCCATCCATGTCCTAGCCTTCCTCTTCCACGTCAATGTCACCTAAGATGTTAAGAAGCAGTTAATGAGCAAACTAGCCCAATAAGATTTATATCTCAATGTGCGGGCAATGATAAATGTGATTAACATTTTAAGAACTAGGTAGGCACGATTATCATATGCATGTATGATAAATCCAATTAAACATGATACGTGAGTAAGATTGATTGGACAAGAGTGAATGAACAAGAGCAGGAATGAAGTAATAAGAAAGAACTAGCACTACAATAGTATTTCTAAGCACACAGGATATCAATTAATTGCAAGAACGCAGGATGTCAATCATTTGCAAGAACGCAGGATAGCCATATCATGCAAGCAAGCAAGAACGCACGAGCAAAAACTTTTAACATGTAACAGTAATCAGGCACGATGCCATAATGTGCACTTAAGGATCTATGCCACCCTGGAATGCACACAAGGACATGTGTATGTGGTTATGTATTTAGCATTCAACACGCAAGTACTCCTAGCGCAGATGCAACACCAGTAATCATTATACCTCATGGTTAACAATATATTTCCGACTCTCTGTCGATGGGGCTAGACTGGAACCCTTGGACGCTCGTCGTGCTCGATACACATCTCACTATTTAAATGTAGATACTTACAATCAATCATGACCAATAACAAGAGTTTCAAGAAGTATACATTTCAATATCATGTTCATAATGATTTTAAGAAAAAGCAAATCATGTGAACATGATTTCATGATGACAATAGTCGAGAGAGAATTTTGACAGCATAACGGCGCAATTTACACTTTTAGTTAAATCTTTACTTTAATTGCTTGGTTTCATGATTATTAAGCCACACTTATGATAAAGAAATGAGAAAGGAAGTGCATTCTATCTTCTAAGAACTTCAATGGTGCAGCCAACCAATCTCCATGGGGGAATCCACAGAGTACGGAGAATTATGGAGGTCTTAGTGGAAAGGTACCTAGTCTACCAGAATGGAATCTCTAGTAGAGAGTTTCCAATACCCCAAGAAAGGCTGCCTATTGTGTGAACGTGTAGTGTAGAACGTGCCTCAATATCACAATCCACCGATGTAAAACAAGGTGAAAAGAAAGTAACATGAAGACATAATATAGAACATGCAATTATATCAACATGTTTTTCAGTATTTTATCATGATATACTTTCAGTTTGATAGACTAGGTCATCAAGATGATTATAACAATCTCAAGAGGAATAGATTATGCAATTAAGAATAATAGAATATACTTTCAAGTTCATTAAGACTTTTAAATGGGTTGACAGTTTTTAGGCCATTAGACAGACTAGACAATGCTTCTAAATTAATCAAGACATGTATGACATGCAATATAGACTATCTGGAAGGTCTCGGATTGGCTTTAGAAATCGCGACGGGTTTAGTCGTCGTAATTCTCTAAGGCTTATACAATAAAAACTGGGTTTCAGGATGCCCTTACAAATCACGACGGTTTTAGTCGTTGCTATTATGAAGCCATTAGCAATCGAAGCAAGGGAACATTCAATCTTCTTAAAATGTGACAGTTTGAATAGTCACCTTCTCTTTAATTCGTGATGGGTAAGAACGTCGCTATTTATAGGCATTTTCAAAAAACAAATCTAAAGTTGCATGAGAATCGAAGGCGATAAAACAATTGAATAGTGATGGCTCAATTGGTCGCCATTCAGAAGGACACTAAAAACTAGGTGCACACAGTTTGATGCAATCGCATCCTATCAGAATGGAATTGAAACACGATAGTGTGAATGGTCTCTATTCAATAAAATGCGATGATCAGGAGCGTTGCGAAAAGCCCCCTATAATTTGCGACGTCTGGATCCGTCGTAGATTAAGGTGCTAGCCCGAAAACGCAAAAAACGACCTAGATCTTCTTGTTTGGTCTATAACTCACTATCTAGGGTTCCTTGGACAAAACTTTGAACATGAAAGTTGTAGAGCACGAAAAGTAGAAGAGAAATATAGTTTTGGGTTGAACCAATTTGACCTCAGTATTCGTGAATCATGGGAAGAAATAAAAAGCCCTAATCATGCGCCACTCTTGGAAAATGCTTTATACGGCTAACATGGTCCATATAAATTGCGCAAAACAGGTGCAAATGAAACTAGACATGAAGAACTTTAACATGGTATATGATTTATTCATGTTTGGCCCGAGAACACCTACATTTGAATGTTCCTAAGAGAGGTCTTCTACAGGACGAAGCAGAACGTGGGTTAGGGAAGAAAGCTCTGATTGGTCCTTGGTGCTAGCAATCCTCTCAAGACCCCAGCAAGTTGGTAACTTGTCCCCAAGGGGTTTATGATGAGTATTTATAGATTTAGAATTGTTTAGGAGTCCTAATGTGTGTAGGAAAGGGGAGCTCCGAGTTTCGGTTAATCCCTTCCTAAATGTGAGGATTCTCACCCCAATTTGAGTAGGAAAGACATTAGGAAACCCCATATTATGGTTGGGCACAAATTTGGGTTAATTTGGAAGTTTAATTATCTTAGATTTTGCCCTAACTGCCCTTCCTAATTTATGCCCAACTAGAGCTACAAATTTTGGGGATTTATTGCTATTTTATTTTATTTTATTTTGGGCTAAGATGGCTCATAATACTAGTTGATGGCTGGCTCATCTTATTTCATGTCTAGCCATTGATCTCATTTTATTCAATGAGCACTTTTTGGCACATATGATTACGATGCGTATGTTTCTACCATTTTGATAATATTAAATTGTCATTTTCAATTTATTTCTCATTATTCAATTACTGAATTTTTGGGGTGCTACAAGAAATAGTTGTTTGAGCGTTTAATGTAATTTTTCTTTTTATGAGAAAGTGTGTTCGAAGTGATTAAGAATATGGTTTGTTTTCACATTATTAGTTGTATCATTTGTTTATAATGAAATAAAGAAGGAGATTTGATTATTTAATTATGGGCCTACTAGTTTTAGTTATTCATCTAAGGCTTTTGACTTGCTCAATCATCATACCTCCTAATTAATTTCTCTGCTTAATTGGGGGAGTGACAGAGTGGTATCAAAGCCTAGGCTTTCTCAAGGTCCTAGGTAATCAGGATTGATAGGTTGATTGTCACTAGACGCTTAGTTTGTCTTAAGAATTCCATACCTAAATGTAAGATTGGGTAGACCCATGAGCTAAGTTCGAGATTTGTAGATAGTTAAAGTTCATAACAAAGGAAGATAGCTCTATCTAACTCCTGGATTGTTTTAAGAGAATGTAAGTAATCAATAATTATAGAAGGTAATCCATCTAACATTATTTTATTTGACCATGAAGTCACACATATGAATCATTGGATCATGTATTCATTATGTTAGAACAACTACTATCAAATTCCCCACAGACCTAGTTCATAAATGAATGTGAATTTGAAGGACAAAATTCTTTTTAAGTAGGGGAGGGTGTAACAACCTAGAATTTTTAAATCATAAATAAATGGAATGAACAAGAGGAAATCAAAAATTTAAAATAATCAAGCAAGGGCTTAGTATTTAATTGAAGGTAAATGATCTGACAATAAAAATATTATTATCATGTGTGAAATCGATATGGAATGAGATGATGTAGCAACCTGGATTTTTCAAAAAATAAAATTTAATAATAGTAGAAATAAAAGCAATTAGAAAAATCAAATAAAAGAGAATTAAATAAAACCAATTAAATGAAAAGAAGTAATGAGCTTTATTAAATGGACCCATTAGAAATTAGTGGGCCAAAATAGGGATTTTTAAAGGAAGAATAATAGGAAAATACCTTAAATTCGTAATTAAATTATTACTTAAATAGAAAAGAGGTATTTAATGCATTAAAAAAGAAAGTTTGAGTTGGATTGAGATTCTTAAACCTACCCTAATGGGTTGGCCACGAATTTAGCTCCCATCCTAACCCAATTAGGAGTTCTCATGCTTAGAAAGGGGGAGAGGAAATAAGAAATCTCAAAATTAATAGTAATTAGAGTCCTATTAGGAAATAGAAAGGGGAGAGACATAAATACTCTCTTTAAACCCCCATGGCCGGCCCTAGCTCATACCCAAGACTTGTTGGACCAGGAGGAGAGGCCAAGGAGGAGGGGATTTCGTGGGAAGAAGCACTTATCAAACTCTCTCTCTCGTTCTTCAAGTTCTAGCCCTAGAAGAGGAAATTGTCCAAAGGTTGGCATTCTCATGAGCATAAACCATGAAAATTCATCTATAGGATGTTTCGTCCATCAGGAACAAAAGCTCTTTGGTTTCATAATTTTCCATCGAGCATATCTTTTGTTCTTGATTTTTCATGTTCTGTACTCATCATGACCCCGAACCCTCTTCTTAATTCTTGATCTCCTTGTATAGTCAACCCCATGCCATGAGATTTTTATAGTAGGAACTGATGCATGTTAGGCATCTTTTGCCCCTAAAAGCCCTAAATTTGATTCATCCTATCTTGCGAATATAATCATTGATCTCAACTATGTACTGTTTCATATTCATCATGAATTCCCGTGTTTAAAGCATGTCTAAACCCTGTTTGTTTTCCATTTCCTATTTACTGTAAGTACCCATGCATGTCTAGATCAATTCGCAACTAGTTTCATGATTTTTCATCGCTTGTATAATTAGTTATGATTTTTTGAATCACCCTGTGTCAAGTAGGGTAAGTTCTGGCCCGTAATCCAATGTAATGTTCTTCTCCCTGTCGGACACGGGTGCAGACCCTGTGAACGCGACAGCCCGATAGGCCGCATTCACAAGGGCTGTTGTGACAGTGCCCTCTGTCGCGATCTGATACCGACAGGGCCTGTCGTCGCGATCTGCTGCCCAACCTGACTAGGCCATCGTGACCCTCATGCAACCCCGTCGCGATCTGCCTTCCCGAACCGACGAGCCTGTCGCGACCTGTACAAGACCCCATCGCGATCTCAGTTGACCCCGTCGCGACCCTCATTAGGGTACGTCGCGATCTAGGTTTATTGCATGAAACCCCCTATCTCAGCAAGTCTTGACTATCCACAGTGCTTGTACCCTTGTTTAACAGTCATACACATAGAAAATTACACTTGTTATAAATTAAACATTTATGTGTGATTAAAACACAAGCACATGATCTTTTCTATCTACAATTTCATGACACTTACACACACTTTGAACCATCCAATTATGGCTTAATTTGGCATGAAATTATTTCATAATGTATCTGGTAAATTATATAATTAAATTGACATATTTTAAATATACTTGTCTATCGTTTCTGGTGTTGTTTTGGGAATGCCGTTATCGACGCTCCACTATTCTAGAATTCATCTAGAATGTCGAGCACTTGTTTCTATATACACCCTCTCTCTTGACTTGGATGAACTCTCTGTCGGATACTCCTTCTGCTAGACTAGTGAGTCTTTGTTCAAGGACTCCGTAAGTCTCCTCTGTCCATAGATTCCCACATGGTCGATGAGCCGGTTGTACCCAAACACCTATTACACCTTTTAGGGATCAGCATGATCCAAACAGCTATTAGAAGTTCACTCTTATCTTGAATCATGCCGGACCTCTGGACCTGTGCTTAACATGGCTAGTGGAAGAGTCATGAGTTACATCTGACTGCCAACACCAAGTGCGTGGTGTTTGCACTGTTACTATCGCCTGTTTTACTCGACGTGTTATGTGCATTGTCCACTAGCTTCATCTATACTCTACTCGCTCGTCTATTCACGTTCCACTTACTATCTCGTCTATTCCATCTAGTGCACTCATCTATTTCTTGGTACTCTATATTGGCCATTGACTGATTGCTAAAGATAAACAATATAACCAATGCCTGCAATATATAAAGGGCCCGATCTGATCCTGGGATGTGCGCCCGAAAGTGCCAGTGCCCATGGGAGTTAAATGATCAGAGTGTTTGGCATTACACTCGAGTGCTATCTATTTCGCTATATAAGGACAATCAAAAGTGCTATATTCTCTCGTTGTCTATTGACAACAAAGTGCTATACTATACTCGTTGTGCTATTACTATACTTTGTGCTATTTGTGCTATGGCCATCTTGCTATTTGTGCTATACTCGACTCTCGTGCTATATTTGGAAACTTGTGTTATTTAGTTCACGTGCTATCCTGCTATCTTATACTTGACTCTCTCGCTCTATCATTAGTTACTCTACCTTTAATGCATTAATCATTTAAAGCATGCTTGACTATTGAGATTTAAGTCCTACTGGGCGTTATCGCCCACCCAGCATTACTTGTCGTTGTGTTCTCAGGTGAGATCGAGGATGAACCATACACTCAAGAGGACGGGAACAACCAAGAGTGATGTCATGAGTACCCTAGCATCCTAGCATTATGTTTGAGTCGTAGATTAGTCTTTGTTGCCCAGCTAGCAAGCCCAGAGGGGGGGTGAATGGGATTCTTAAAATTTGAGTACCTAACCCCGTTCACAAAAACGTTTACACAAAACACACTTGATGACTGTTAGCGTTAGTAAAAAGAGGATAGCAAACACAAGGCATCAAACACACGACACAAGGAATTATCCTGGTTCGTTTTTGACCTCCTCTATAGGAGCTACGTCTAGTCCCTGAGCAACAACTCAGGATTTTCACTACCCAAGGGACAGCCCTCTCAAGGACATTTACACACACCAGCCGCAGCTGGTCTTCTCTTCACAACCCGAAGAGGAATTACAACACCCTAGATCCCACCAGGTCTTCCTTCTACACGAAGGGAAACAAACACCTTGGAACCCCCCAGATCTTCCTTCACACAAAGGGAAAATACACAGGATGTATTCAAGGGATGATATGCCCCTAGATCAAGCTTGAGACCAACTCTTGATCTGAAGCAACGACTGAGAGGGAAGTATACGATGAGGAAAACTCTCAGTACACATAAGCTCTCAAGGCTAACACAATGAATGCAGAGAGCTAAGAGCTAGACAAGCAAGGAGTGAAGCTTCGCTCTTTCAGATGCTCGCAGAAAGCTTGTAAAATATTGTCATAAGTTTTTGTCTGTTTCTAGAGCTTCAGTCTTCTATATATGTCTTTCATTTGAAAATTGAACGTTGAAGTGTCTATTATCTCTAAGCTTTTGTTTATGTTACACTGTATGGCACTGTAGAGCTTTCAGTCAACGGTCGTTAGCTTTCCATGCACGCAAAGAGAGAGAATCCTCTTTGATATCCTTCGGCTTCTATTGTGTCCAACGTTGTATAAGAATGAGCTGTCAGAGATCTGCACGCATTAAAAGCTTAAACGATAGACAGCTAAGCTGTCTCTCGGTGTCAGTCAACGTTAAGAAAGGTTTTATACCGAAATGGAAATTCCATTCTGTTCTTCTAAAAAGATGTTTACAGTATAAGCATGGAAATAGAAGATATCGTTTGCATGTAGTGCAGTGATATGTTCAGTCATAATAAATACATGGAAGTGAGAGAAAAGCGAGGGAAGACTTTGACTTTTCAAACTATCTGAGAATAAGTTGAATATCAAGTCGTTATAGACCATGAAACGATATGAGCATAACTATGAAACCGATGTATGGATGAGTCGTTGTTCATGTGAATCGTTACACATTCATAAACAAGTCGATGTACACACAAATCATTATGCATTAATAACCGAATCATTGTAGAGACAAATCGTTATAACCAAATCGTTATGAGCAAATCGTTGTTTCACTTATCGAGTCGATATAGTGAACGATTCGTTGTTAATGTATCTAATCGTTACGACGACCAGTTGTTATGTAACTTAATGAATCGTTACAGTGATTGAATCATTGTGTAACTTATCGAATCGTTATGAGACTTAACGGTCATTGTTTGTGAAACCGAAATCGTTGTGAGAGCAAATCGTTGTTCTCACTTAGAAATCGTTGTGAGAACAAATCGTTGTTCTCACTTAAGAATCGATGCGATAACCAATTTGTTATGAGCTCGGAATCGATGTGCACACTTATTGAATCATTCTGAGAGCAAATCATTGCGATCTCCTAGCGAATCATTATGAGGCAAATCGTTGCGATCTCTTAGTGAATCGTTATGAGAGACAAATCGTTGCGATCTCTTAGCGAATCGTTATGAGATACAAATCGTTGCGATCTCTTAGAGATCGTTATGAGGCAAATCGTTGCGATCTCTTAGCGATCGTTATGAGAGGAAAATCGTTGTGATCCTTAGCGAATCGTTAGAGAGGCAAACGTTGCAATTCCGAAATCGATAAGATACTTATGAAATCGTTATAATACTCAAATAGGTAAAACACATAAAGTCGTTATGAAGTGAGGAAATCATTATGAAAGTGAGGAAATCGTTATGACTCTACTGAATCGTTACACTTACAGGGAGTCGATGTGTACTTAGAAAAATTATATGCCCTGAACTTTAAATTGCTAGTATGAAGAATACTTACCAGTTTAGCTTGTTTTTCTTTGTTAGATTTCCTGTGCTCAAATCTCATAGAAAATATGTTAGAGATGCACATTGTCTTAGTTTTGTTAATCACCAAAATAGATATGTAATTCATTTAAATTACATGGGGAAAATCTGTTATCAATCTCCCCCTTTTTGGTGATGACAAAACATAGTGATACTCAGAGATATTCCGAAATCAAACTAAGTAACAATTGTGGAATTATGATTAGAAATGTATTTCAGAAATGCTATATTTCTCCCCCTTTTTGTCATTAAGCAAAAGATAAAACACTGAGACAAAGAAAGAGAAAAAGATATGAGAAAACAAGAGAATGAGTTCAATGATCTTGAGGAGGTACAGAAGATAGACAGCATGAGAGAGAAGAGAGGCAAACCGGGAAATAATTTCCCAAGCCTTATCTCCTGGTCTTCAAAAAATTGTAGAAAATGCTAGGTTCTATGAAATAGAGACACCCATGTCAGGAATCAAACACTTGATGTATAGTTGCCTCTGATCTTCTAAGAAGAGCGCATACTGATCCTTATCCAGAGTGAATCTGAAATAATGCTCTTTCCAAAACTGGCACGCTGAAGGAATTGGTCAATGGAGACATGATAGAAGATGTTATTGTCCTTCAGTTCCTTCAGCAAGGAGATAAATACATTGTAGCGCTCGACCCACTGAAGGTAAGGGTTTTGAACTAAATTGATAGAGTTCATGTCCAAAAAGGCTTCAGCTGTAAGAGTAGGTTTGCCTGCTATGAACAAGGAGCTATTCGTTGAGTCCAGCTGAAGGGCAGACTAATTATAGTGCTTTACCCAGTCACTGGGAGAAAGCCTTTCACACTCAGAAAGTAGAGGGGCAAGAACTTCAGAGGATATGTGCCCCTGATGGAATTCTCTATAAAGGAAACGGGAGAAGGAGGGGAGGCGACCCTGCTGAGCAGAGATTCTTCCATAACTCGAGCAAATCATTCAAAATGATTGGACCAACTGAGGAGTCCATGACCAAAGAATGCAACTTGGGAAGAAAGACTATTTCTGATATTTTCAAAGTTGCAAAATCTACCTTGAAGGAGTGATTGACAGGATTCTCAATCTTGACAAAGAAATGGCTCCCTGAAACTGACCCAACTGAACTTCAGGTAGCTTGTGGAGATATCGATAGTCATTGAAAAGCTGGAGTATCGAGTGAGTCTTACTTCTGTGAGAATAGTGGGTCCCCAGATAGCTTGATGATGGATCATAAACCATTCAGATAATGTAGTACCCCGTAAATTTTAATTACACATAAAATTTAAATAAATGGAAATAAATAATTTCCATAATATCAGATTATTTAAAGCATATGTACCGCTATTGTATGTGCTAAAACACATCAGAAAATTTCGTACAAATTATAAATAAACCCCACACATTATTCCTGAATGTTCCACAAAGAAATTTGTGCCAAGAAAAATAGGATTAGCCAAGTTTAAAGTGTTTTGCCACTTATTATCGTAATTCACAAATAAGTCAAAAAATCATTATCACACGTACCTAGATGAATCAGAAAATTAAATAAAAGTCATATATGGACTTCAAATAATACCCTCTAATGACCCATCAAGAGATTTGGGTCAATAAAAATCATTTGGGCTAGGTTTAAGAGTTAAGGTGACCGATTATCCAAATTAGGAAACAAGTCGGGAAAACGTTAACACGGAAATACGACGCAACCAAAATTAAATAAAAGTGTTGGAGAGACTTCCAACATTATATATTAATGACCCAATATCATAATGGGCCAATGGACTGCATTTGGCCCAAAATCAATGAAGCTAGAAATGAAGACTAGGAAATACATGAAATTCGTAACCATAAATAGGCTTGAAAATTGGAAATGGTAATTAGGGTTAATTGGGAGGCAATCATGCACTCTTGTCAACACCCAATTCGTGCCTACCCACCCATGGAGGTTTCTTGATGGCCAAGACTCTCTAATGGAGGGACAGATCTTCAATTATGGAAGACACAAGCCAATCCGCAACCCTTCTTTCCTAGTTACAATAGGACTCCTTGGTAGCTTAAATACTCTCCACCAAACCCTGGGGACGAGTTACATCTTGTTGGGGTCGTGTGGAGGAGTTCTGGTGGCTGGGAGTAGGAGATCGCCCACACCAAGCTGTTCTTCTTCCCCGTTGCATCTGCTGCGACCTGCACAGATAGTCATCTTGAAGTCGACCAAAGGTAGGTCAAACCCTAACCAACCTTGCAAGGCTTATACCCTGGAAAGACGGTTGAGTCTAATTTCTAACCCCACTGGTTTCACTATTTTTCACCCAGTAGATCGGGTGCAGTAAGTGTTCTCCTCCAAGTGGTCTGAACACGGGTTTTCTAGAAAAATGGGACTTCTTCAACCCAGAAGGTAGGTTTTATCAGGCCAAACCTTAAAATATCCTATACCAATGTGTAGAGCATCATGTTAACTTTCGTTTTCCACTGATTTCATCGAATTCCAATAAGTCGATTTTGAATTATAAGCGTTTTCCCCAAGTCGCGCACTGTCAGGGCTTTTCCCGTTCTTTATATGTTGTATGTGATTCGAGACCGAATTAGAGCAAACCCAAAACATGAAAGTTTTTCTACTAGTTGTCCTCATCATGGTTTGTGTTGAACGTTTTGTCTAAATGTCATTTGTTAGAGAGTTATAAGCATGGTATGAGGGTTGCTGCATGATACTGCGTTTTCAGGTTGCACTTGGTTTTTACATTGTGTTGATTTATCATGCATCTTTAGGTCATTTAAAATTATTTAAAAATCATAGTCGGCATCTATTTCATGTTCCCTACAACTTTCATGATGAGACTTTTGTCCTAAAAGCCCTAATTATTCCGGCATCATACCTTGCAAAGTAAATCTTGCATTTAACTGTTCACAGTCTTCTATACCTCATGTTGCACTTGATTAAAGCCTGTCAAAACCATCATTATTTTCTAATTCCGATTTACTGGAAGCACCCTTGCATGTCTAGGTTGGTTTAAAACTAGTTTCGTTATTTTTCATGTACTGTATAATTTGTTCTCTATTTTTGAAGCACCATGTGTCAATATAAGGCAGTCCTGGACCGCAATCCAAGAACATGTATTTTCTCTGTCGGATTCAGGCGCAGACCCTGTGAACGCGATGGCCCGATAGGTCGCATTCTGAGGTCTTGTCGTGACAGCAAACCCGTCATGTTCTGAACGCGACGAGCGCCCCGTCGCTATCTCTTTGCCTGTTCTGACTGCCTTGTCGCGTTCTTCACATCCCCTTGTCGCGTTCTGTCCCGACCCCGTCGCGACCCTTACTGGGGTGCGTCGCGATCTCAGAATTTTGCATGAAACCCCACTTATTTTTCTTGTAAATCTTACCGCTATACCTGAGGTCTGTTAAATATGATATTTAGCGTGTAATTCACATGTCTTAGGTCTGATCATTGCATGATGGTTATTTTAATGGCTTAAAAGTGGTTACCCATTTAAAGTTTTAATTACATGAACGTTATTCTAATTGCTCCTTGAATGATATGATCCATTCATGCAACTCGTGATTAATCTTCCTATTTTATTACCATGTTTAAAATGATAAATTTTATATAAAATTCATTGCAAACCCGATTAGTTAAAGTGCATAGTTTCATGTTATGCCATCATGTTAAGTGTTTTCCGCGAGTTTAAAACTGGTGGTTGTGGATTGAGACCCACGTAACTCTCTACACACTTACACATCTAGGCAGCCTTTTCTTGGAAAATTGGAAACTCTCTACCAGTCATTCCGAATCGGTAGACTAGCGACCTTTTCTCCAAGGCCTCCGTAAATCTCCTCTGACCATGGATTCCCACATGGCCGACGAGTTGGTTGTACTGTTGAAGTTCCCTGAAGATAGCATGCACTTCCTTTCTCTTCTTGTTCTCGTGAGTGTGATTTACAATCTAGACTAAAGCCATTAATGTAAAGATTGAACTAAATTATAAATTGTACCGTTATGCTGTCGAATTTATCTCTTGACCATTGTTATCATGAAATCATGTTCAATTACTTATTACTAGTTCTCATTATCATTATGAACATGACATTACGCATGCTTACTTATTGAAACTCTCATTGGCCATTATTAATGATTGTGGGTATCTACATTTAAAATTTAAGTGAGATGCTGACCGGGCACGACGAGTGTCCAAGGGCTCCAGTCTAGCCCCAAAGACAGAGAGTCATAAATATACTGTTAACCATGGGGTATAATGATTACTGGCGTTGCATCTGCGCTGGGAGTCGTGCGTGTCGTGTTGAATGATAGATACGATAACCACATACACGTGTCCTGATGTACATTCTTGATGGATCTTTTCTTGGTGTACATTAGTGTCTACGTGCCTGATTAGTGTTACATGATCGTGCTCATGTGTTCTTGCTTACTTGCGTGATATGACCATCCTGCATTTATTGCAAATAGTGATATCTTGTGTTCTTGACATCAAGTGAAATCTTGCGTGCTTGTACAAAGTGATCTGTTGCTAGTTCTATCTTGTCATCTTGTTCTAAAATCTTGTTCTATCATGATCACTCTATCTAGCTTGTTTTATGTATCATATTTTAATGAGTTTTATTCGTACATGCATATCATGACAACCATTGTGCTTACCTAGTTCTAAATTGATATCATTGCCCGCACATTGAGATATAAATCCTACTGGGCTAGTTTGCTCATCCCCTACTTTTACCAGTCTAGGTGACTATGAAGATCAAGAGGAAGAGCAAGTCGAGGATGGGAATGCGTCCGAGTGATGAGCGTCCCAACTACGAGTCTAGTTATAGTAGTTGCTTTGAGTGTTAGAATCATGTAGTAGGAAGTGAGGAATAAAATGTACTTTTCCTTTTTATTGAGTCTTAGTCCTGTAATAGTTTCCATTTGGAATACATTGAGTTGAGATTTGAATACAGATTAGTTGAGTTCAATATTTGGGCCCTATGAAGATGTATGTGTTATACATCTAGCGCGTGCTAGCTAGAGGCTTATTTGCCGACTGTTCACATCTCGGGATATCGACTCGAATTATAATTCTGCATCATTAATATCCACTGCGTAATTCTCGGGACGTGACAGATAAGGTAAGGGGATGATCCCTGGGTGGAAACTGATCTGACTTTGCAAGCAAAAATTTTATGTACAGAGCCTTGTGCACCTTAGCCCATTGTTCTTCAGTCTTTCACTCAGCCATTTGGAAGATTTTGAACTGATCAGCTTTAGAGATATGACAATAGGGAAGAACAACATGAAGATGATCAGTGAGATTGAGATGAGGAAGTTTACAAAGGGTGGCAAGAATGCATTTCTGGAGATATTCTTTATAGATTGGTTTCCTCTTATTTTCAATAGTGAGGGAAAACCAAAGAGGAGGAAATTTTGGTTCAGAAGAAAAGCAGGAGAGGTGGAAATTTTCCTCTTTTTAGAGACAGGACTGGGAGAATTAGTCCTGTGGACATGATTGGCAAGCACTAAGATTGAGGTGAGAGCTTTGTGCTCAAGTTCATCCTCAATTATTGGAAAATGCACTAGCAAGTTGTGCATTTTCAGGAATAAAAGCAATAAAGGAAGGAGGAGGTTGAGATGAAGGAATGATGAACTAGTATGAGTAGGAAGGGTGGATGGTTCAGAAGATGGAGGACCAGATGAAGATGAAGGTCCAGCTGATGATGAGGCTGGAAGATCTTCAATGATAGGAGGAGGAAGAAAAAAGGAGGAGGAGGTGGTAAGTGATGAAATGGATTGAGAGGGAAAGGGAGTGGGAGAAGAGATGGTGCGAGGCATAAGCTGTTTGAAGGTGATGGGTGCTGGAGGTGCTGTGGAGGAAGAAGGTGGTGAAGAAGAGGCTGGTGTTGCAGGAGATGAAGATGCAGGGGCTTCTGGAGCTGCAACAGGCTCTTCTACTCTTGGATCCACTGGCCCTGTTGGCCCAACCACATTCTCAGATGGCTCTGATGGCCCAGCCACATTCTCAGATGGCCCTGATGGCCCTACTGACTTTTCTGCAATTGGCCCGGATGGCCCTGCTGGCTTTTCTGGAGGTGGCCCTGATGGCCCAGAAGGAGTATGAGGGGCAGAAATTTCAGTCACAAGCTTTTTGATACTACCAAACTCACTTCTCATCCATCTGAAAACTTGCTTGACCATTCCAAAATCATTTTTCAAAGATTGTATCTCAGAGGTCAAGGCTCCAATCTCCTTGGCTGCTAAACTCTGGCTAAGAAAGATTGACTGGATATCCGATTGCATTGAGCATAGAATTTTTCCTTGCTCATCCAGTCTTTTGATAACAGGCTTCATATTTATCTTCAGCTTCTTCTTTTTCTGATGTGGCCGCCAGGTAAGGAGAGGAGTTTCCTGAGCCACTTCTTTTCCCTTGACTTCTCTTGCCCTTGCAACGGGCTCCACGGAGTCATCACTGTCATCTGAGGCACTTTCCACAATGCCTTCTCTGAACTGATCAACATTGGGGACATTAGCTGTGTGCTCCCCCTGAGAAGCTGCTTGCTCTTCAACAACTTACTCTTCTTGAATATGAGTGGTTACTCCTTGCACATCTTCAATCACAATCTCCTGCTTCCCCTGAATGGGAGCTTCCTCCATCACCACATCTGCAGTGTGGCTTGATGCCACAACTTCTTCTTCAGGAGCAACCTCTGGCACACTTTGAGTGCTTGAAATGGAGTCTAGCACTCTTCTGAGGACTGACCCTACCATAGAAGTTGGAGGGGCAATCACTTGTAATTGCTCGACAGGTTCAAGGTGCTCAGGAGGAATATCCTCTATTCTGCTGCCTGCTGCTTCTTCTGCTGGTGCTGCTGCTGGTTCTGCTGCTGGTGGTGCTTCTGCCCTGGTATCTACTTGCTCAATTGCCTCTTCCTGAACTGTTGTTGCTGCTACTGCTTGCTGGACCTCTTGGGCTTCGCCGATGATGGCTTCACCCTCAGCCACTGAAGTCTTGGTCCATATACCATTAACCAGAGAGAATCCGCTCTTCTTCAAATTCTACTGCGGATTGCCTGCACCATCTTCTCTAGCACTGCTCCAACAAATTAATACCAAAATGTTGAAAAACCTGGTGAGCAGGTGAGCATATGGAAGGGACACATTTAATTTATTCTTTTTGTCCCAAATCTGAGCAGATGCAAACTTCATCCTTTCCAGAATAACTTCTGCCATGTTTATTTCTTGGTTCTGGATGGTCTAGAACATCATATCTGAATCAGTCTTAGTACAAGTTGAGAAAGTGGAGCTTCTAAGGACCAGAATCTGACAAACTATAAAGTGCAGGAGGCGGTTGAAGGCATTCATCTGGTTGATATCCAACTTCTCATCCTTAAGCTTAAACTCGGGACCAATAATCCTAATCCTTTAGCCTGGGTGTCCACAGTGTGAACCCACTGTGACCGGTGGTGCAACTCCAAATAGAGACCCAAAAAGAGCATATGAGATTCTAATCTGGGTTCCTTTGATAGATGATGTCCCGTCATCCTCATCTTCAGGCACATATAGAAAGCTTTGACAAGATCTGGGTAACTTACCTCTGATAGAGTTGCTATCTTTGACCACTTCATCTTTTCCATTGCTGCAACTACACTGCCCATTCCATTCTTCTGCAAATCTGCAACGTCTACAACCTTATTTCCACAAAGCTTCGTCTTCACTGAGGTAAATCTTTCTTTCTGCTCTACAGTGAGAAACTCAACTCCGTAGCCCCAACGCTGCCGGAAACACCAGAAGAGGCCATGGAATTGAATGGGGAAAGTTTCTGGATGATTGGAAGGGAGGTGAAGCAGAAACCCTTCAAGAAATTTCTCGCAGGAAGGAGTTGGAAGCTTGAAATCTCAGAGAGTCGATACTGGAGTCGATAGGGTATCGCCTCAAGCAGATAGAGGGGGATGAAGGTGGTATGTGAATCGTTGCCACACAGATTTCGGGATATAAGAATTAAGGATAAAGTGACTTTTCGAAATCTGAGGCGCCAAAAGACAGAAAATGACAAACTGACTAGTTTGAGAGAAATAAAACCTTATAAAATAATGAACCGTCAACGATATTAACAACTAGGCAATATTTGTGGAATTTTGCTTAAATTCAGGGAGAAAAAGTAATTGATATTCTGAAAATTAATATTTCAGTTTTCATACAGATAAATCTTTCACAATTTGCACATGCCTAGTTCCCTTCTAAGAGATGTAATCTCTCTTCAGGTAAAGCCTTTGTGAAGATATCTGCTAACTGATTTTAGTATCAATGAAAGAAATATCTATGCTACCATTTGCTACAAGATCACGAATGAAATGATATCTAACCTCAATGTGTTTAGTTCTTGAGTGCTGAAAAATTGTGCTCTATGTCTTGATCATCACAAAACTTAGCAAATCTCTCATTATGGAATTTCCTCCATGGTCCGATCGAATGCTGATAATACTATACTTCTTATCCTTTTGTACCTTCTGCTGAAGCTTACAAAACGTCAAAAGTATCATCTTTGTGTTCTAGGAAAGAAACCCATGTAAACCTGGAGAAGTCGTCTACAATGACAAAACCAAAATTCTTTCCTCCAAGACTTGTGGTTCTCATTGGCCCAAATAAATCCATATGTAGAATTTCTAAGGGTTTTGAGGTTGTTACCACAGTCTTTGACTTGAAGGTTGACTTGGGTGCTTTCCTTTTGCACATGGCCCACAAACACCATCCTTCTTGTGCTAACTTTGGGTAGGCCTTCACCAAGCTTCTCTTGATCAACTTTCTTATGCCATCCAGACTGCAGTGGCCCAATCTTCTATGCCACAGTTCAGTTGATTGCTCTTTGCTTGCGGCCAGACAGATATCCTGATCTTTTAGTTCTTCTAGGTAAAGTACGTACAAGTTATTTTCTCTGTTGGCTTCAAAGATGACTGCACCATCCTTCATAATGTTGCACTTTGATTCTTGAAATCTGATTTGATGTCCTTTGTTGCACAGTTGGCTGATACTGATAAGGTTGTGCTTCAGTCCTTTGACGCATAACACATCTTCAATCACTGTTTTGCCTTTGCTGCCTACTAATCCACTGCCTATCACAGTCCCTTTTCCATTGTCTCCATAGGTGACTGTGCCTTCTTCAGCTTCTAGATGTGAGAATAACTTTCTGTTTCCAACATGTGCCTGAGCATCCGCTATCCAAATACCATTTAGATGCTCTAGGGTTTCCCTGCAATGAAGACACTAAGCTTTAGGTACCCAAGTTCTTTTGGGTTCTGATTGGTTAGTATCATCCATTTTCTTCTTAATTACCCATTTTTTATGTTTAGTTGGGCATGCCATTTTAATGTGACCTAACTTGTTGCAATGACTACAACATGATATTCTAGTTATCTTTTCATTCGGAATGTATTTAAAATTTGATTTATATGTTGTGTCTTGTTCAACTGTAAACTTTGGTGTTGGATATGTCTTAGGATGTATTATTGTTTCTTCATTTTCTGGAGGTGTGTATCCTACGCCATATTCTTTCCTGATCTTCTAGCTCCTTTTATTATAATGATGTTTTACCATTTGTAAATTTTTCTAACATGCATAATAGTTTTTTATTTTCTACGGTTAAAATGTTAATTTCCTTTTTAAGTTCATCTGGAGTTTCCTATTTTTCTAATTTAACTATCTGTTTATTTTTATTCTTCAGATCTTCACATAACAAATCGTTTCTTCTTTTTAGCTCAGAAATTTGTTTTCCCATTTGCTCATTTTCTGACTTTAAGTTTGAGTTTGTATTTTCTAGGCATGCGATGTTTTCCTTACTGACTCTTAGTGATTTACATACTTCTTTATATTTACAGTATAGTTCATTAAAAGCTTCTTCCAAATTATAAGAATCTGAATCATTACATGAAGAGAAAGATGAGTCTGAAGTTACCTTGTCTTCGATGTTAGCCATGAATGCCAAGTTGGCTTCTTCTTCTTTTTCATTGCTCGAGCTTGACTCGCTGTCTGAGTCACTGATGTTGTCCCAAGCTACTGCCATGGCTTTCTTCTTGAATCTTCTCAGTTTTCTTGAACTGTCCTTCTTTCTGAATTCAGCTTTCTTGAGCTTCGGACATTTTGCCTTGATAAGTCCTGATCTTGCATTCGTAGCAGATTGGTTCATTTTTCTTTGTATCTTTGACTTCAGACCTTTTGAAGTCTTTCCCTTTCTTGAAGTATCTTCTATTGGACTGATATTCTTTTTCTTAGCTAATATTCTTTGTAATCTCTGGACAACATTGCTTCTTCATTCACTGTTGTTCATGCTCTCTTGGCAATACAATTCTTCCTGATTCATCTTCTTCTGCCTTGAGTGTGTTGGAATGCTTCTTTCAGCTGGAGGATTCTCCAACCTTTCCATATTTATCTCGTGGGCCATGAGGGACCCAATGAGCTTCTCTAATGACATTATCTTCAAGTCATTAGCCTCCTCTATTGCTGTAACCTTTGGAGTCCAAGAGGCAGGTAGGGATCTGAGTATTTTCCTCACCATGTCTCCCATCTGATACGTCTTACCGAGACCAACTAACCCATTAGTGATGTCAGTGAACCTGCTATACATCTGTGTGATTGTTTCACTGGGTTGCATCTGAAATCTTTCATACTGGGTTACCAGAATATCTATCCTAGTTTCTTTAACCTTATCAGTACCTTCATATGTAATCATTAACTTTTCACACATTTCCATAGCGGATTTGCAGGCGGAGATCCTGTTGAACTCCTTCTTGCTAAGAGCACAACATAGGATGCTCTTGGCTTTGCAGTTTAAAGAGATCTTCTTCTTGTCGTCTTCAGTCCACTTGTCCTTTCGTTTGTTACTAAGAGATCTCCTTCTTCTACGATGGACCAAATCTGATAATCGAGCCCTTGAAGGAAGAACTCCATTCTTGTTTTCCAATAAGTGTAGTCGTCACCATCAAACAACGGTGGCCTGTTGACTGACTGACCTTTGAAGTGACCTTGGGCTGCATTTGATCTTTTCTCTTGAGATCTTTGGATCTTCTTCTTTGTCGAAGAGACTAGCTCTGATACCACTTGTTGCCCAGCTAGCAAGCCTAGAGGGGGGGGGGGTGAATGGGATTCTTAAAATTTGAGTACCTAACCATGTTCACAAAAATGTTTACACAAAACAACGATGACTGTTAGTGTTAGTAAAAAGAGGATAGCAAACACAAGGCAATCAAACACACGACACAAGAATTTATCCTGGTTCGGACCTCCTCTCCACAGGATTCTTACGTCCAGTCCCTGAGCAACAACTCAGGATTTCACTACCCAAGGGTACAGTCCCCTCAAGGACACTTACACACCAGCTGGTCTTCTCTTCACAACCTGAAGAGGAATTACAACACCCTGGATCCCACCAGGTCTTCCTCTACACGAAGGGAAACAAACACCCTGGAACCCCCCAGGTCTTCCTTCAACACGAAGGGAAAAACATAGGAATGTATTCAAGGGATGATACGCCCCTAGATCAAGCTTAAAGACCAACGCTCGATCTGAAGCAACGACTGAGAGGGAAAGTTCTACGATGAGGAACACTCACAGTACACAGAAGCTCTCAAGGCTAACACAATGAATGCAGAGAGCTAAGAGCTAGAAAAGCAAAGAGTGAAGCTTCACTCTTTTAGATGCTCGCAGAAAGCTTGTAAAAGATTGTCGTAAGTGTTCTGTCTGTTTATAGAGCTTCAGTCTTCTATATATGTCTTTCATTTGAAAAAAAATGAACGTTGAAGTGTCCGTTATCTCTAAGCTTTTGTTTACGTTAGACTGCATGGCACTGTAGAGCTTTCAGTCAACGGTCGTTAGCTTTCCATGCACGTAAAGAGAGAGAATCCTCTTTGATATCCTTTGGCTTCTATTGTGTCCAACATTGTATAAGAATGAGCTGTCAGAGATCTGCACGCATTAAAAGCTTAAACGATAGACAGCTAAGCTGTCTCTCGGTGTTAGTCAACGTTAAGAAAGGTTTTGTCACGTCCTATAAAAAGTCTATTTATTGGAAAATGACAGAAAACATTCACAAGGATACGATTAACATATAATCCTTATGTTACCGTAAGCGGAAGTTTATTACATAAGCTCCTCACTGTAAACTAGGTAAGGAGTGGCAAGAGTAAACCATTATTCATTACATTCTCTAATTACATATCTAAAAAGAAAAAGGTTGAATAGCTTGCCATTAGGGTCCACTCAGCACACATGCCCTTTTAAACTTCATCCCCATCTTGGTTGCCTGAAAGGAAAGAAGATGTGAGCTAGCTAGCCCAGTAGAATTCAAATCCTTAATTTACAGGAACAGGAACATGCGATAACCAAGGTAAGGAACACGATTGATGTCAGAGGGAGACAATTAAACATCTTATCATGGCAGTGAATATAAACAGTAGTATTAACACACAGGGCATGCTCAGGAATTTACAGTGAAGATCAAAATTCTGGTTCATATAAATATTCACGCAGGACAGTTAATAGGATGACCATAATCAGGCAGTATTGATGCAATGTCAAACATCCCGTTGTCCTTTGTCATTCCGTACGGCCAGTAAATGAGTTGGGTGCTCCTCCCAGGACTGGACCAGCCCTATTTGCACAGGCATTATCAGTCAAGTGGGTTCCATGGACCCAATAGTTGTCATCACAGGTTGTTCATATATGATGATAACATGTGTACTATTTGGAAGTGATACTCCTGAATAATTCAAGGAGGGTAAAGTATACAACATGGATGAGTTCTGTAGTGATATGACAGTGAATTTACCGAGGAAAAGGAAGATTGTAGCTTGATAGGTTAATAGGATGAAGTTTAATTGAGAGTTTGTACCCAGGAGGTTGATCACATATCAATGTAAAAGTCATACTCGTGTAAAATAAGGAATGAGCAGGTTTGACTTTCCTTCAGTAGGAGAGGGTTCCCTTGGAGAAGTCATATGTGTGCTTATCATTTTTCACTGGGCCTTGCATTTTTATCATTCTACTAGGTTACTTGAATTATGAGATTTTTAGGTAGGCCAAATTGTGAGAAATTAGAAAGACGCTATTTTTATGGAATCGCCAAAATCATGTTTTTCTTCTTCGGTGGGAGAGTTGACTTTTATTGGTAAGAGATATGATTTTTTGACATTTTTATTGGATTCAAATGGGGGGTACTTCCTTATTTACATGTAATATCTTAAGTAAATGAAACATCAAGTCTTGCAGAGGTTCTGCTACACCTCTGGAAGGAAGCAGTCCTAACAGAACATACAAATCTGGCTAACTCTACTATATATATGTGAGTCGATTCATGTATAAAGGGTGAGTCGATTCATGTATAATGGGTGAGTCGAATCATGTATAAAGGGTGAGTCGATTCATGTATAAATGGGTGAGTCGAATCATGTATAAAGGGTGAGTCGAATCATGTATAAAGAGTGAGTCGATTCATGTATAAATGGGTGAGTCGAATCATGTATAAAGGGTGAGTCGATTCATGTATAAATGGGTGAGTCGAATCATGTATAAAGGGTGAGTCGAATCATGTATAAAGGGTGAGTCGAATCATGTATAAAGGGTGAGTCGATTCATGTATAAAGGGTGAGTCGATTCATGTACTGTAGCAGTCGACTGTAGTAGTCAAATTATGTATAAACTGGCAGTCGAATTGTATACAACTCACAGTGTATAGCATGATCAAGTGTGTGTACACGGGTGTGCACACTCTGGTTGTAGGGATGATCCTGACCCAGTTAAGCTTACAGTATGACACATCAAATCTTTTATTTCTATAGAAGTGATCACAATCGTGGTATGGGACATTCCTAGAATAATCATGGAGGGTCAGACAGTAGCACAATACCTAGTCCAAGGATGAACAGAAGGAAGAAAGAAGTTTGAATCCTACAGGAGATTTCATAGCAAGTAGAGTGAGTAAGGTTGAGAGAGAAAGGAAGAGAATTCTACCTTTTGAGTAGAGTGTGTCCTCCTTCACACAGAACTTCCAAAAATATAGAAAATAAGAGGAGGCTTGCGGCAGTTGGAGAGAGATCTGATCTATATCAACCAAAGTAAGAGTAGCACACAACAAGTAGTTCCCATGCCAAGATCTGCAACCCCTTTTTCTCAGAAGTAGCAGCAGGAAATACTAGGAGAAAAACCGAAGAAGGTGATAGATATGGAGAGCATCTAGGAGAAGCTCTCTTGGGAAGGTCCGAATGCTGCGTACAGGAAGATTTTTATCACCCAAAGCTTCCAGGTGCAAGGAACGCAGACTTACAGGTATTGGGGTAAAAACCCCCAATTAATCACCCACAGCCACCTGGTACAAGCATCACCCTACGATTAGAACATGGGTAAAAACGTGTAAGAGATTAACCCACCATGACATAAGCTTACGTTTCCCATGGTACGTAAGCATGTAAAAATCCAAAAATCCTTGCCGTAATTAATCCATAATTCGGCTGGCCCAATGTTCCTCTTGTAAACATATCCAAATGAAATCCATTTGTGTTGAAATTTCAGCCATAATCTAATTTAATAGTTTTACAAATTATGGTGATTTTTATTTAATTTTTAGAATTTATTTTACACAGGGTGAAAACTCACCCGGAAAATAGTCGCAGCGGCTTATCCTCGAAGTCCGCATGTCAATAAATCCAGATATTTATGTTTATATTATCTCCACATTTTTTCTGAGAGATTATGATGTTCTCAGATTTATTTTTCGTTATAATTTCTGGCGTTGCCCTGTTGGAACGCGCACCTCGGCGTACGACACTGGAGAAACGTACGTAGTCCTTAATTAACCCAGATCCTAATTATTTCAATTTGATAAAAAAAAATGTATAATAACCATATTGTTCATATTTTCTAGAACTTTAAATTTTGGGATGTTAAACTCTCCCACACTAAAAGAAATTTGGTCCTCCAAATTAATAACACAAGGGTACGGTTACTGACCTGCAAATAATTCTGGATACTTTACTTTGATGGTGTCCTCCAGTTCCCATGTTGCCTCTTCTTGACCTTGCCTATTCCACTGAATCTTTATAAGGGACTTCCTTGTTCCGAAGTTGTTTAATCTTCCGGTCAAGAATTTGTACAGGTCTTTCTTCATATGCCAGATTATCGTGTACTTCCAGATCTTGGTATTCAATAATGTGTTCAGGATCATATACGTATTTTCTCAACATCGACACATGAAAAACATCATGTACTTGGACAGTTGCGGTGGAAGTGCCAATTGGTAAGTCATTTCCCCAACTCTTTTTAGTATTTCAAATGGTCCAAATATCTTGGACTCAACTTTCCCTTAATACCAAATCTCTTAATTCCACGTCGGGGAGATACTTTCAAGAACACATGATCACCTTGTTGAAACTCTAATTCTCTCCTTCGTCGATCAGCATAACTTTTCTTTCGCTTGGGCAGCTTTCATTCGCTCTTGAACCAACTTAATAAATTCTGTTGTCTTGGATCATTTCTGGTCCAAGAATGTGTGACTCTTTCGATTCCACCCAACACAAAGGTGATGCACTGTCGACCATATAATGCTTCAAATGGTGCCATTTGAATAGTAGACTGGTAGCTATTGTTATAAGCAAATTCCATGATTGCTAAGTGAGTATTCCAGTCACTTCCGAACTCTAATATACAAGCACGACACATATCCTCAATAACCTAATTCACTCGTTCAGTCTGTCTGTCGGTTTGAGGATGAAATGCTGTACTAAATTTCAATTTAGTCCCCAATGCACCTTGTAGTTCTCTCCAAAAGTGTGAAGTAAACCTTGCATCTCTGTCGGAGACAATATCTTTCGGAATTCCATGCAACGGACAACCTCATTCATGTACAGAGCCGCTAGAACACTCACAGACCATCTCGTCTTGATTGCTAAGAAATGAGCTGATTTGTGAGTCGATCAATGATTACCCAAATTGCATCATATCCACTTCGCGTCTTGGGCAACCCCACAATGAAATCCATACCAATACTGTCCCATTTCCATTCTGGTATTTCAAGTGGTCTTAGCTTTCCTGCCGGTTTCTGGTGTTCGGCTTTAACTTTTTGACACTTCAAACATTTGGCTATGAAATCCACAATGTCTTTCTTCATATTGCACCACCAGAAATGCTTCTTCAACAGGATCATATACGTATTTTCTCAACATCGACACATGAAAAACATCATGTACCTTGGACAGTTGCGGTGGAAGTGCCAAGGGGTAAGTCATTTCCCAACTCTTTTTAGTATTTCAAATGGTCCAATATATCTTGGACTCAACTTTCCCTTAATACCAAATCTCTTAATTCCACGTCGGGGAGATACTTTCAAGAACACATGATCACCTTGTTGAAACTCTAATTCTCTCCTTCGTCGATCAGCATAACTTTCTTTCGACCTTGGGCAGCTTTCATTCGCTCTTGAACCAACTTAATAAATTCTGTTGTTTCTTGGATCATTTCTGGTCCAAGAATGTGTGACTCTTTCGATTCCACCCAACACAAAGGTGATCTGCACTGTCGACCATATAATGCTTCAAATGGTGCCATTTGAATAGTAGACTGGTAGCTATTGTTATAAGCAAATTCCATGATTGCTAAGTGAGTATTCCAGTCACTTCCGAACTCTAATATACAAGCACGACACATATCCTCAATAACCTAATTCACTCGTTCAGTCTGTCTGTCGGTTTGAGGATGAAATGCTGTACTAAATTTCAATTTAGTCCCCAATGCACCTTGTAGTTCTCTCCAAAAGTGTGAAGTAAACCTTGCATCTCTGTCGGAGACAATATCTTTCGGAATTCCATGCAACCGGACAACCTCATTCATGTACAGAGCCGCTAGAACACTCACAGACCATCTCGTCTTGATTGCTAAGAAATGAGCTGATTTTGTGAGTCGATCAATGATTACCCAAATTGCATCATATCCACTTCGCGTCTTGGGCAACCCCACAATGAAATCCATACCAATACTGTCCCATTTCCATTCTGGTATTTCAAGTGGTCTTAGCTTTCCTGCCGGTTTCTGGTGTTCGGCTTTAACTTTTTGACACGTCAAACATTTGGCTATGAAATCCACAATGTCTTTCTTCATATTGCACCACCAGAAATGCTTCTTCAAATCCTGATACATCTTGACAGCTCCCGGATGAATGGTGTAGTGCGACCGATGAGCTTCTTCTAAAATTTGCTTCTTGATCTCGGAATTATTCGGCACACACAACCTGTCTCGGAATCGAAGATTTCCATGAACATCTTCGCAAAAATCAGGTCTAGATGCCAACTTTTCTCTAATCTCTGTCAATATTGGGTCATTGTCTTGTTGCTCTCCTATTTGCTTCAGCAAATCAGACTGCACTGTCAAACTGTCAATTATAACTCTTCCTTCCTGTGGCTCGACTTTCAAACTTAATGCGGAAAATTCCTCTAGCAATTTCCATTCCTTAACTTGTAATTGGAATACCTTAGCTATAGGATTCCTACTGAGTGCATCTGCCACAGTGTTAGCTTTTCCTGGATGGTACTCAATTTTAAAGTCATAATCTTTAATATACTCCATCCACCTTCTTTGCCTCATGTTCAGTTCTTTTTGTGAAAATAAATATTTGAGACTCTTATGATCGGAGTACACTATGAACTGATTGTCATACAAGTAGTGTCTCCATAGCTTGAGAGCAAAAATTACTGCGGCCAACTCCAAATCATGTATTGGGTAATTTTTCTCATGAATCTTCAACTGTCTAGATGCATAAGCAATGACTCTTCTCTCTTGCATTAACACACCACCCAGTCCAACACTTGAAGCATCGGTATAGACCTCAAATGTTTTTCCTTCTATCGACAAGGCTAAAATTGGTGCAGTTGATAGACATTCTTTCAATAACTGGAATGCTTGTTCACAACTCTCACTCCATTCAAACGCAGTTCCTTTTCTAGTCAATTGTGTGAGAGGTGAAGCAATTCTAGAAAAATCCTTAACAAACCGCCGGTAGTAACTGGCCATACCCAGAAAACTTCTGATTTCAGTAAGGTTCTTAGGTTGCTCCCATTTTTGTATAATTTCTATCTTTGAGGAATCTACTAACAATCCTTCACCGGAGATAATGTGCCCTAAGAACATTACTTGCCTTAACCAAAATTCACATTTACTAAACTTTGCATATAGTTTGTGATCTCTTAACAATTGCAAAGTAATCCGTAAATGGGTTTCATGCTCTTCTATACTCTTGGAGTAAATCAATATGTCATCTATGAATATGACCACAAACTGATCCAAATAAGGTTTGAACACTTCATTCATCAAACGCATAAATGCAGCTGGTGCATTTGTCAATCCAAACGGCATCACTACGAATTCATAATGCCCATATCTAGTTCGGAAAGCTGTTTTATGAATGTCCTGCTCCCGAATTCTGAGTTGATGATAACCAGACCTTAAATCAATTTTGGAGAAATACTGTGCTCCAGACAATTGATCAAATAGATCATCGATTCTTGGAAGTGGGTACTTGTTCTTTATGGTCAATTGGTTCAATTGTCGGTAATCTATGCATAATCGCAGAGACCCGTCCTTCTTCTTAACAAATAATACTGGAGCACCCCAAGGTGAGGTACTGGGTCTAATAAACCCCTTCTCTATTAATTCCAGCAATTGCCTTTTCAGCTCTTTCAATTCTTCCATCGACATTCTATAGGGTGTTCTGGATATCGGTGTAGCTCCCGGTATCAACTCAATTGAGAAGTTCACTTCCCTACTAGGTGGCACTCCTGGTAACTCCTCGAGAAAACATCAAGAAATTCCCTTACCATAGGAATGTCTTCCAACCCAATAATGTTCTGATTTATCACGGTTACCGAAGCCAAATATCCTTGACAGCCTTTTTGCACCAATTTGCATGCTTTGATTGCTGAAATTATAGGTATGCTTCTAGTGCGGGGTTTATCAAAAATCATGGAGATAGTTTCCTTTCCCAAAAAGGTTACCTGACTTAATCGGCAATCTAAGTTTGCATGGTGTTTGGATAGCCAGTCAACCCCAAGGATTACATCATAGTCCCACATTTCTAAACATATCAAATCACCGGGTAAATTATGTCCTTTGACTAAAATCTGGCTAGCAGGGTAGTATTCCTTAAGTTCCTTACCCTCACTTAGAGGAGTTGCAACCTTAAGTGGTGAAGGTAATGTAACTGATTTTACTTCCAAGGATTTAGCAAACTCATAACTAACAAAAGAATGTGTAGCCCCTGAATCAAACAATACATACGCAAGTTTTGAGTTTACTAATAGTGTACCTTCTATTAATCCCCCTCCTGGCAGAGATTCAGGTTCCACATCCTGAATGGCTTGCAGTCTACCTTGCTTCATTCGGGGGTTCTGATTTGTTGGTGCAGTCTTTGGCATCGAGCAATCTGGGATTCGGTGTTGCGTACTCCCACAGCGGAGACAGGCACCCAACCGACGCCAGCAATTCTCAGCCTTGTGCCCGCTGAGATGGCAATGCTTACAAACATCCCTACCTCCAACTGGAGCTTTTCCTGCCTTCTTTGCAGCCTGCTGAACCTTCGACGCATTCCCCGATTCATACTTTCTTTTTCGATCCGAAGATCCTTCTCTATATTTCCCTCTAATCTTATCCACCGTGTCATTCGCAGCTTCTAGTGCCAAGGCTCTTTTAACCATTTCTGAATAAGTAGTGATCAGATGGGGAGTTAGCTGCATAATAAAATTGGGACGCAGACCATTCATAAATCTCTTAGCCTTTAACTTCTTCGTGGCTATAAGATGTGGAGCGTACTTGGATAATCGGGCAAACTGAGCTTCGTATTCTGGTACTGTCATCCTGAGTTGTTTTAAACTAGCAAATTCATTTGCTTTCTTCTCCTGAACTACCTCAGAGAAATATTGTTCATTAAATAGTTCCACAAACTCCTCCCAACTCACTTGAGTTGCATCCTCTAAGGTAGCCTCCACAGTTTCCCACCATGCTCGGGCATCCCGATCTAATTGGAATGTTGTCAGACGAACTTTTTCTTCTTCTGTGCATTTGATCATCTTGAAAATTCGCTCAATATCTTTCAACCAATTCTCGGCCTCATCCGGGTTTGTGCTTCCAGCAAATCTCGGGGGGTCCAAACTTCGAAAATCTTTAAATAAGCTTGTTCCGTTATGACTGTTTTCGGGCTACTGTTTTCATTACTCGGGTCAAGTCTTGCATTGAACTCTCCATTTTTCTCCAGCTAGCATCACCTCCGTCCATGACTAAATTGTACGAGTATCTGAGACATCCAATAATGCATACATTAATCCAAAATCAAACCATTCTCATATTTATCATGTACGAACTTGAATGTCACATATCATACATCATTCCATTATCTATTTACATTACATTAACACTAGCATCTTCGTTACATAAACTGAAAATATTAACAACATTCTTCCTTCTTAGACCGTCATTTCTATAATACCATCATCCCCGTCCAACCTCTCACTTCCCATATACATGGAAGTTGTATGTACAACCACTACTTAAACAAAAGGAGAGGTTTACAAAATTAGATTTCCTCCTTCCCGACTAACTTTACTCCGGTACTGCAGATCCTTCAGACTGAGGTGGCTGCTCCTCTACCTGGCCATAATACAACTCTCTTGCTGCTTCAGTCATTATGTCTATATATCCTTCCATTAGGTGAAGTAACATTTCCTGCCCCAACCTTAATTGGTCCAGATAGTTCATGATTTGAGTCATGGAATCCAGAGAAGCATGGGGATTGCCAGCTAGGAAGGCACCCGCGGTCAGGTGAAGTACTTCCTCTTTAATTTGTATATGGGCTTCCTGCTGGGTTTGGGCATAAAGTTCAATATCTTGGCGGAGCATGTCCATGTTTGCCACCAATCTCTCTCGTGTATTCATGTCCATGCTGAAATAAATAATAAATTAAGCATATAGATAGTTACAAAATCATTATTGCCGTTACAACTAATCCCAAGTTTCTACCCCAACTCACTGGTTGTCCCTAGGTTTATCGACCTAAGGCTCTGATACCAAATTTATTTGTCACGTCCTAATAAAAGTCTATTTATTGGAAAATGACAGAAAACAGGCACAAGGATACGATTAACATATAATCCTTATGTTACCATAAGCGGAAGTCTTTATTACATAAGCTCCTCACTGTAAACTAGGTAATGAGTGGCAAGAGTAAACCATTATTCATTACATTCTCTAATTACATATCTAAAATAGAAAAGGTTGAATAGCTTGCCATTAGGGTCCACTTAGCACACATGCCCTTTTTAAACTTCATCCCCATCTTAGTTGCCTAAAAGGAAAGAAGATGTGAGCTAGCTAGCCCAGTAGAATTCAAATCTTTAATTTACAGGAACAGGAAGATGCGATAACTAAGGTAAGGAACACGATTGATGTCAGAGGGAGACAATTAAACATCTTATCATGGCAGTGAATATAAACAGTAGTATTAACACACAGGGCATGCTCAGGAATTTACAGTGAAGATCAAAATTCTGGTTCATATAAATATTCACGCAGGACAGTTAATAGGATGACCATAATCAGGCAGTATTGATGCAATGTCAAACATCCCGTTGTCCTTTGTCATTCCGTACGGCCAATAAATGAGTTCGGGTGCTCCTCCCAGGACTGGACCAGCCCTATTTGCACAGGCATTATCAGTCAAGTGGGTTCCATGGACCCAATAGTTGTCATCACAGGTTGTTCATATATGATGATTAACATGTGTACTATTTGGAAGTGATACTTCCTGAATAATTCAAGGAGGGTAAAGTATACAACATGGATGAGTTCTGTAGTGATATGACAGTGAATTTACCGAGGAAAAGGAAGATTGTAGCTTGATAGGTTAATAGGATGAAGTTTAATTGAGAGTTTGTACCCAGGAGGTTGATCACATATCAATGTAAAAGTCATTCTAGTGTAAAATAAGGAATGAGCAGGTTTGACTTTTCCTTCAGTAGGAGAGGGCTCCCTTGGAGAAGTCATATGTGTGCTTATCATTTTTCACTGGGCCTTGCATTTTTATCATTCTACTAGGTTTACTTGAATTATGAGATTTTTAGGTAGGCCAAATTGTGAGAAATTAGAAAGACGCTATTTTTATGGAATCGCCAAAATCGTGTTTTTCTTCTTCGGTGGGAGAGTTGACTTTTTATTAGTAAGAGATATGATTTTTCTGACATTTTTATTGGATTCAAATGGGGGGTACTTCCTTTTTTACATGTAATATCTTAAGTAAATAAATTTTATGGAATGTAAATAAGGTATGAGTTTGCAGTCTTGCAGAGGTTCTGCTGACACCTCTGGAAGGAAGCAGTCCTGACAGAACATACAGAAATCTGGCTAACTCTACTATATATATGTGAGTCGATTCATGTATAAAGGGTGAGTCGATTCATGTATAAATGGGTGAGTCGAATCATGTATAAAGGGTGAGTCGATTCATGTATAAATGGGTGAGTCGAATCATGTATAAAGGGTGAGTCGAATCATGTATAAAGGGTGAGTCGATTCATGTATAAATGGGTGAGTCGAATCATGTATAAAGGGTGAGTCGATTCATGTATAAATGGGTGAGTTGAATCATGTATAAAGGGTGAGTCGAATCATGTATAAAGGGTGAGTCAAATCATGTATAAAGGGTGAGTCGATTCATGTATAAAGGGTGAGTCGATTCATGTACTGTAGCAGTCGACTGTAGCAGTCGAATTATCTATAAACTGGCAGTCGAATTGTGTACAACTCACAGTGTATAGCATGATCAAGTGTGTGTACATGGGTGTGCACACTTTGGTTGTAGGGATGATCCTGACCCAGTTAAGCTTACAGTATGACACATCAAAGCTTTTATTTCTATAGAAGTGATCACAACCGTGGTATGGGACATTCCTAGAATAATCATGGAGGGTCAGACAGTAGCACAATACCTAGTCCAAGGATGAACAAAGGAAGAAAGAAGTTTGAATCCTACAGGAGATTTCATAGCAAGTAGAGTGAGTAAGGTTGAGAGAGAAAGGAAGAGAATTCTACCTTTTGAGTAGAGTGTGTCCTCCTTCACACAAAACTTCCAAAAATATAGAAAATAAGAGGAGGCTTTCAGCAGTTGGAGAGATCTTATCTATATCAACCAAAGTAAGAGTAGCACACAACAAGCAGTTCCCATGCCAAGATCTGCAGCCCCTTTTTCTCAGAAGTAGCAGCAGGAAATACTAGGAGAAAAACTGAAGAAGGTGATAGATATGGAGAGCATCTAGGAGAAGCTCTCCTGGGAAGGTCAGAATGCTGCGTACAGGAAGATTTTTATCACCCAAAGCTTCCAGGTGCAAGGAACGTAGACTTACAGGTATTGGGGTAAAAACCCCCAATTAATCACCCACAGCCACCTGGTGCAAGCATCACCCTACGATTAGAACATGGGTAAAAACATGTAAGAGATTTAACCCACCATGACATAAGCTTACGTTGCCCATGGTACGTAAGCATGTAAAAATCCAAAAATCCTTGCCGTAATTAATCCATAATTCGGCTGGCCCAATGTTCCTCTTGTAAACATATCCAAATGAAATCCATTTGTGTTGAAATTTCAGCCATAAGCTAATTTAATAGTTTTACAAATTATGGTGATTTTTATTTAATTTTTAGAATTTAATTTACACAGGGTGAAAACTCACCCGGAAAATAGTCGCGGCGGCTTATCCTCGAAGTCCGCATGTCAATAAATCCAGATATTTATGTTTATATTATCTCCACATTTTTCTGAGAATTATGATGTTCTCAGATTTATTTTTCGTTACAGTTTTCTGGTGTCGCCCTGTCGGAACGCGCACCTCGACGTACGACACTGGAGAAACGTACGTCGTCGTCCTTAATTAAACCCAGATCCTAATTATTTCAATTTGATAAAAAAAATGTATAATAACCATATTGTTCATATTTTCCTAGAACTTTAAATTTTTGGGGTGTTACAGGTTTTATACTGTAATGGAAATTCCATTTTGTTCTTCTAAAAATATGTTTACAGTATAAGCATGGAAATAGAAGATATCGTTTGCATGCAGTGCAGTGATATGTTTAGTCATAATAAATGCATGGATGTGAGAGAAAAGCGAGGGAATACTTTGACTTTTCAAACTATCTGAGAATAGGTTTGAATATCAAGTCGTTATAGACCATGAAATCGATATGAGCATAACTTATGAAACCGATGTGTGGATGAGTCATTGTTCATGTGAATCGTTACACGTTCATAAACAAGTCGATGTACACACAAATTGTTATGCATTAATAACCAAATCGTTGTGGAGACAAATCATTATGATACTATCAGCAAATTGTTATGGACAAGTCGTTATAACCAAATCGTTATGAGTAAATTGTTGTTTCACTTATCGAGTCGATATAGTGAACGATTCGTTGTTTAATGTATCGAATCGTTATGGCGACCAAGTCGTTATGTAACTTAATGAATCGTTACAGTGACTGAGTCATTGTGTAACTTATCGAATCATTATGAGACTTAACGAGTCTTTGTGAAACCAAAATCGTTGTGAGAGCAAATCGTTGTTCTCACTTAAGAAATCGTTGTGAGAACAAATCGTTGTTCTCACTTAAGAAATCGATGCGATAACCAAATCGTTATGAACTCGGAATCGATGTGCACACGTATCGAATCGTTCTGAGAGCAAATCGTTGCGATCTCTTAGCGAATCGTTATGAGGCAAATCATTGTGATCTCTTAGCGAATCGTTATGAGAGGCAAATCGTTGCAATCTCTTAGCGAATCATTATGAGAGGCAAATCGTTGTGATCTCTTAGCGAATCGTTATGAGGCAAATCGTTGCGATCTCTTAGCGAATCGTTATGAGAGGCAAATCGTTGCGATTCCGAAATCGATAAGATACTTATGAAATCGTTATAATACCCAAATAGGTAAAACACATAAAGTCGTTATGAAAGTGAGGAAATCGTTATGAAAGTGAGGAAATCGTTATGACTCTACTGAAATCGTTACACTTCACAGGGAGTCGATGTGTACTTAGAAAAATTATATGCCCTGAACTTTAAATTGCTAGTATGAAGAATACTTACCAGTTTAGCTTGTTTTTCTTTGTTAGATTTCTTGTGCTCAAATCTCATAGAAAATATGTTAGAGATGCACATTGTCTTAGTTTTGTTAATCACCAAAATATATATGTAATTCATTTAAATTACATAGGGAAAATCTGATCATCAGTCTTTTGCTTTTATTTCAATGTATTTGGGCCCTATAGAATGGCTATGATATTAGTGGTTGTAACTAGACATTTGAAAGTTAATAATGAGAAGAATTTTCTTTAGTATTATTCATTGTGCAATGATTTGATGTCTAGTACTCGCTCTGTACTCGTTTACTAGCAACTGCCTCACGTTCCGATATTCCGCGTCGGGGCGTGACAATTTTGTGGTATCAAAGCCTAGGTTATTCTTAAGTATAGGATGATCTAGGTTGACCAGCCTCGACTAGAGTTAATTTTCCTTACCTATGTGAGTTGTGGTTAGAACCATGGGTAACTAGCTAAAATAAACTCACACACGCACGAATTAAATTTCACATCAATATCATGACAATAAGTTATTTTTGTAGGAACTAAGCAACAAAGATGACTGTTGAACTGTTAGGATCGGATATTCGGTAATGGCAAAGCTAGAAGGGGGGGTTGAATAGATTTGCAGCGGAAACTTAAGCAATTTAAAAATTACTTCGGATTAAAAGATCTACTCAATTAAAACCCCTTTGATCTGATGTAATGTGTGTGAACAAATTAACAAGTAATGTGTAAACGAAATCCCTATGCATGCATCTAGCGCATTACAATGTAAACCACAAATCAAACCACAGTGCACAAGGGATTTTTAGGTGGTTAGGAGATCACACCACGTGACTCCTACGTCCACCCCCCACACAGTGAGGACACACTACTCAAGAACTGAGTACAACACATACACACGAGCACAACGGCTCAACAACACACACACACGCTAGATCAAGTCCATAAAAGATCAGATTCTCTAGCCCTAATCTGACCAACACACCACACACACGTTTTCTGATGCAAACATGCAATCAGAACAACAATCCACACTTCCACAACATCCACGTACTGATCTCAAATCAGTGCACACGCATAGATGTATGAAAGTAGTGAAAGGAGAAGAGTTTTGAGATGAAGAATCAAATCCCGATGTAGATCTCTTCTCGTTGGTCGTCCAGAAGAC
Organism: Colocasia esculenta; assembly: GCA_014218235.1. Lineage (NCBI taxonomy): Eukaryota > Viridiplantae > Streptophyta > Magnoliopsida > Alismatales > Araceae > Colocasia > Colocasia esculenta. The sequence goes on from CM024753.1 coordinate 79,586,924, forward strand.
TCCAAGCTTCGTCTTGACAAGTATCAGTTGATGGAGAAGCTTGAACCACAGACGAACCGGCTTCAACTCCGCTTGGAAGGTTGTTCTTCTTTGTTCTGGGCAGAGAGATGAAGCAGGGCAGCAGGAAGAAAGCCTTGATCTTGACCTTTGCTTAGGGTTTTGGTATGGTGGCTCCTTGCTGCGAAAATAGCCTCATATGATCCATATATAGTGGTGTCCAAGCATAGAGAGTCGTGCTAAAAGGAAACACCAAAATATAGATCATATCTTGGCCATTAGATCTTCAGAAAACTCCGTCTGTCGACAGTCGACTTGCTGCTGTCGACAGATGCTGACAGGTTTGCAAAATCCGGAAGACTGGGCTTTCTGGAAATAGATTTCTGAGTGGATCTGTCGACAATCATCTGTCGACAGATGCACTATTCATCTGTTGACAGATGCACTATTCATCTGTTGACAGGTGCACTATTTCAGCAACTTGTCTTGTTCTTTTGCACTTGGATTTTGGGCTTTGTCTTGCATGGAATCTCACCTACATTAAAAGACATAATTAGTGAGATATAATGAACATATAAAACATGTGTTTCATTTGCATCCAATTGTCATTCTCATCTTGTTTCACACATTCATAACACATCAATTTTGTCTTGTTCATGAAATGTTCATCATAAAAAACAAACATAACATCAATTAGTATTGCTCATCATCAAAAACATTTAAGCACTTGTTGTAACCCAACATTCTCCCACATGAGAACCCAACATTCTCCCCCTTTTGGATGATGACAAAAATTTCAATTTATGCACAATTGATGTTTCTCCCCCTTTTGACAACATTCAAAAAGATAATGAGTGCACACAAGTAAAAGAATGAAGCAAAGAATTGTGTGACCACATAATTGAATTGTGAAAGATATGAGTGGGGAATGAGTGTTCAAATGAGATTGCAAGGTTGAGAATAGGTTGATACCCACTACAAAATGTCATAAACACTAGTATTAAGACACATAAAAATTCTACAATGGTTAAGAGATAATACTCCGGGAATCTCAAGTTATAGCATTTAGAATACATCGTTCAAAAACACATGAAAATGAGATAACCCTTTTGAATAAAACCATTGAAGAAAATCATATACCTTAGTGGGTGATGTTCAGTTGGTAAAGGAAAGTAATGTCCACATAAACATTTGACAATTGACAACCCATTGCCCTTGATTTAAATCTTGGAGGCTCCACTCTATTTCAAGCATTTGACCAATTTCTTTTGTCAAGTTAATGTGGGAAAAGTAGTAATTAGGATCACTTTCACCTTTTGACATGAAGGTAGACATGTGGGATGCCCGTACCCCCAGTTACTCAGTGTGAGTGACCATCATACCATTGTATAGAGATAATGAAAGGACTTTTTGACGCGAAGACAGACATTTGTGATGCCCGTGTCCCCGGTTACTCAGTGATACTCATCATTGCTCTGCCTTTGTCCCATTTCAAATACTTTTTATGAACTTTTGAGTGTTTGAAATAGGTAGCTTTTCTCCTTTTTTTTTGTTTTTTTTTTAACAATCAAGGTCAATGGTTATTTAATGTCAATGGTTAATGTAAAACATTAAGTTCAAAAACCTTCTTACTTATCAAACCATTTTAGAAACATGATAATCCACAAGGGAGTTATTCAAGTGAGTTAGGTTAAAATCATTAGATTTGATCAATGTTTTCTAGATGACACAACCTAGACTCAAGCACAAAATATCATATCAAAATCATTGTGATTAATTCAATGTCTTTGATACTATGTGAATATGAAAGGTTGCAATGAATAACAAGTCCAAATTCTCCCCTTGCATCAATGAATGAACATACTCATGAAGAAATTATGAAGAAGGATTAATAATTTACAGAAAATGTGTATCTGTCGACAGCAAGGGAGTGTCTGTCGACAGATGCACTCAGACAGAGCAGTTGGGGTTCTGGGAAATCAGGAATTGAGTAAAGCTGTCGACAGAAGGATTTTTGTCTGTCGACAGAAGCACACAGAGTCCAATTTCTTGGTTCTGTGAGGCCATATCTGTCGATAGGCTGTTTGGGGCTGTCGACAGGGGCTTTGAAACTTCAGTTTTAAGGCTTTGAATTGAGAGTGATTTGAACCATAAGATTGAGGGATAAGTACACATTGAATATGAAGGGTATCCCTTATGAATTTCACTCACCTAGCCTTAAACTTACTCCCCATAATGTGTGCATGTGATGAGATAACATTCAAGCAATTCAATCATGATTTAGACTTTCATCACAAGCAGTTGCACACAAATTTCATGAGCATTCATGAGCATTTTCAAACTTACTCCCCCATAACATATGCATAGAAAATGTATCAAGCAATTCACACGTTATTAAGCACACAACTAGCCTTATGTATTACATGACTTTTGGTACTTGGCGGAGTATTTTACTCACGCATAATGATAGTTTCCAAACAAGCATAACTTGTTTTTCCACATGTCATCATTTGATATACCAAGAGGTCATGTGCACAGTTATGCAAGCAAGATGGCATGATTCCAATTGCTAAGAGGCATTGTCATGTAGGGTAGCATAAAGGCACATTTTGCATTGCTCAGATAAAGGTAAGAATCCATTTCAATTTCAGCAGTTCAAATATGAAGTGATAAGGAGATTTTACCTGAACAGTCTTCAATCATAGCCAAAAAAAAAAAAAAACCTTTGTTCTCCATCATTTCTTGCCTTGCACAACCAATGGCATGAATCCATTTCTAATTTTTGGCTGCAAGACATCTCAGCTTGTTGATCAAGCTTGTTTTGGGACCCACACTTGCTTGGGTCTGCAATGACATTAATGTTAGAATCTAGCAATGAAGATTTCAGAATCCAAAGTGATTTGGTTTTTGGATTTCTATAGTTTTGCGCAGTTTTCCTGTTCATAGATGCATGAAATTTTTGATCTTTATGAACATGATGTTTATCCTTGTGTGTATGAACACCTGGATTATTATGGAGCTTTGAAGCATGCACAGAATCATATTTTTTATGAGAGTGTTGATTTTTCTTCCAGCAGAATTTAGCAAGTTGACCAAGTTTATTGCATTTGTAGCAAACGGGTTGAGCATTTACCTGGAGCTTACCATAGTGTGATTGCATTTGCTGGAATCTCTGAGATCCTTTAGAGTACCTTTGATTATCCTTGAGTTGAGAAGAAGGAGATGGTACCCTTTGGTATCTCTTGGCGTGATGTGGAGTTAGAGATTTCCTTGAAACATTCTGGGCCTCTGGAGGAGGTGTAGAGACCCTGTAGACTCTTGTTTTCTTCTCCATTTTCTTTTTCTAGTTTTCAATTGAAACATGATTCCTCCTATTTGGAGCATTTTTGTTCAATTTTTTCTTTTCAGCTTTCAATGCAACAATTTCTTTTTCAGAAGTTAGAAGTTGGCTTTTCATGACATCCAGACCATTTTGTATTTTGTTCTTTTCAATTTCACTTTGAACAATTTGATTTTCTAAGTCAGCAATTTTCTGCTTAGCATTGTTCCATTCATCATTTAACGGTCTGTTATGATACAAGCCTTCAATCTTCGTTTTCAGATGATTATTCTCCTCAAACAGTTGATTACAATTTTCTTTTATTTGGTGATCATGAGCCATGTTGGAGATTTGTTTGATCAATTGATCATTATCAAATTTGAGATTTTCATTATGATCAATCAATTTTTCATTTTGATTTTTCAAATCAGAATTTTCAGATTCCACATGATCATGATCTTCTTTCAACTTAGAAAACTTGATTTCATAGTTTTTGACTTCCTTTTCCAATTTTCATTCTCAATTTTCAATGTTTCATTTTCTTCATAGAATGCTTGAGCATTATCAATTATCATTTCATTCTTTTCCAGATTTTCTTTTAGCTTCTTGTTTTGATGTTTAACAGATTTAAATTGTTTGCACATGTGCTCATAGCATTCTATCAATTCATCATAAGATATATCATTCTCTGAATCAGAATTGGGTATTGATGCATCAAATGGATCTGAATTTGATTTACCTGATTATTGAGAATTTCTTGACACCTTTGACATATGTGTTCCTCTAGAGTCGTCTGAACGAGAAGAGCCTCTTGAGCTTCCATGAGCCATGTAGCAAATTTCTTCTCTTCTTTTTCTAGACTTGCATGTTTTCGTAGAGGAGACCTGCATTTTATCAACATGGTTATCAAACTCAATACACATTGGTCTATTTATGATACTCGAGAACTCAGACATATTTCTGAGTATGTTATAGATGAATAAACCAACAACCAAAGTAATCAGATCAGTTCAGAATCAATTATAAACCCGATCAGAGCAATTAATCACACATAAACAGATATGTCAAATCACAATCGTTGAACAGAAAACCTGCTCTGATACCAATTGTTAGGATCGGATATTCAGTAATGGCAAAGCTAGAAGGGGGGTTGAATAGATTTGCAGCGGAAACTTAAGCAATTTAAAAAATTACTTCGGATTAAAAGATCTACTCAATTAAAACCCCTTTGATCTGATGTAATGTGTGTGAACAAATTAACAAGTAGTGTGTAAACGAAATCCCTATGCATGCATCTAGCGCATTACAATGTAAACCACAAATCAAACCACAGTGCACAAGGGATTTTTAGGTGGTTAGGAGATCACACCACGTGACTCCTACGTCCACCCCCCACACAGTGAGGACACACTACTCAAGAACTGAGTACAACACACACACAAGAGCACAACGGCTCAACAACACACACACACGCTAGATCAAGTCCACAAAAGATCAGATTCTCTAGCCCTAATCTGACCAACACACCACACACACGTTTTCTGATGCAAACATGCAATCAGAACAACAATCCACACTTCCACAACATCCACGTACTGATCTCAAATCAGTGCACACACACAGATATATGAAAGTAGTGAAAGGAGAAGAGTTTTAAGATGAAGAATCAAATCCCGATGTAGATCTCTTCTCGTTGGTCGTCCAGAAGACTCCAACTTCGTCTTGACAAGTATCAGTTGATGGAGAAGCTTGAACCACGGACAACCGGCTTCAACTTCGCTTGGAAGGTTGTTCTTCTTTGTTCTGGGCAGAGAGATAAAGCAAGGCAGCAGGAAGAAAGCCTTGATCTTGACCTTTGCTTAGGGTTTTGGTATGGTGGCTCCTTACTGCGAAAATAGCCTCATATGATCCATATATAGTGGTGTCCAAGCATAGAGAGTCGTGCTAAAAGGAAACACCAAAATATAGATCGTATCTTGGCCATTAGATCTTCAGAAAACTCCGTCTGTCGACAGCCGACTTGCTGCTGTCGACAGATGCTGACAGGTTTGCAAAATCCGGAAGACTGGGCTTTCTGGAAATAGATTTCTGAGTGGATCTGTCGACAGGCGAAAATCATCTGTCGAAAGATGCATTTGCACTTGGATTTTGGGCTTTGTCTTGCATGGAATCTCACCTACATTAAAAGACATAATTAGTGAGATATAATGAACATATAAACATGTGTTTCATTTGCATCCAATTGTCATTCTCATCATGTTTCACACATTCATAACACATCATTTTTGTCTTGTTCATGAAATGTTCATCATCAAAAACAAACATAACATCAATTAGTATTGCTCATCATCAAAAATATTTAAGCACTTGTTGTAACCCAACATTCTCCCACATGAGAACCCAACATGAACGTGCTCAAATGAGGGGCATGCAACAGACCATTCAAGAACTTACTCGCCGATTGTGCAAGCTACCCAAAAAGGTGGCAATCATGGTGCAGGCGACCTGCATCGTAACTTCCGGAGTCTGAACCTACCTAGGTTCAGTGGATCCACAGATCCGAATGAAGCAGAACACTGGCTCAAAGAAACGGAAAGAATCTTCCGTGTCATGCAATGCACAACGGGGGATAAGCTACTGCTGGCCACATTCCAACTTGAAAAAGACGCCCGCGCTTGGTGGGAGTCTGTTGAAGCGACCAGAGCTAATGGCCAGTTCACCTGGACCGAGTTCAAAGAAGCTTTTAATTCCAAATATTTCTCGGAGCGTGTCCAAGAAAGGAAGGCTGCTGAATTTGCTGCTCTTAAGCAGCGGAGCCTGACAGTGGCCGAATATGAAGCCCAGTTCTCTAGACTGGCAAGGTATGCTGAACACCTGGTGAACACAGAGAGAATGAAGGCTAAGCGCTTCCTCAACGGCCTTAAGCCTCAGTATATTACCCAACTGGCACCTCTCGACATCCAAACCTACACCGAGATGGTGAAAAAGTCTCAATTGCTGGAAGATGCTACAGACTTCACCGACCGTATCAAAGGGAAGTTCGTGAAAAAGGAAATGACCTCGGGTCAGTCATTTGCTAAGCCGAACAATGGCAAGAAGTGTCCCTTCAACATCACAGAGGGACCAATCCAAGAAAGGAAACCTAAAGTCATTGTCCCCAACACTCAAACAAAAGGTAACTGCAAGCACTGTGACAAGCCAGGTCATACTGCGGATGAGTGCTGGAGGAAAGTCGGCGCATGTCTGCGCTGTGGAAGTCGCGAGCACTGCATCCCTGAGTGCCCGCTACTGAAAGAACATGAGAGGCGCCTTAATGTGCCTAAGAAACAGGGCAGGCTGCAAGCCCTGCACAATGAAGAGCCCACTGCAGAAGGTGGCGTGGTAGAATGTACTCTACAAGTCCTCTCCTTATCAGCTTTTGTTTTATTTGATACTGGAGCAACTCATTCATTTATATCTCAACACTTTGCTGATACCCTAACTGCAAAACCTATGTCCATGGGTTGTGAGTTCTCTGTCACAATGCCACTAGGGGAAAATGAGAAATTGAACAAATACTTTCCATCTGCCGATGTAATGATCGGAGACCATAACCTAAAAGCCGACCTAGTGTGTATGCCCATGGAAGGCTATGATGTAATTTTGGGAGCCGACTGGTTGTCCACATATGGGGAAAGTGTCGACTGTAAGAAAGGGAAGGTTACCTTTAGTGACTTTCCTAAATTGGCATTATCTGGGATTAGACATAAGAGACAGATGTCTCTAATCTCCGCCATCAAAACCCACAATATGATAAGGAAATGTTGCATTACTTTCCTTGCAGCCGTAGTAGTGGAAAAGAAGGGTTCTAAGATAGAAGACATCCACATAGTCCCGGATTACCCGATGTGTTTCTTGAAGATCTGCCAGGGATTCCCCGGAATGAGATGTCAACTACGCCATAGAGTTGATCCCTGGAGCTGCCCTAGTATCACGTCAACTGTATCGGATGTCACCTGCCGAGCTAAAGGAGTTGAAGACACAGCTGATGGAGCTATTAGAGAAGGGGTTCATTAGACCAAGTACTCCCCATGGGGAGCACCTGTGCTATTCGTCAAGAAGAAAATTGATCGATGAGGTTGTGCATCGACTATCGTCAACTCAATCAGCTCACCATCAAGAACAAATACCCATTGCCTAGGGTCGATGAGCTATTCGACCAAATATCAAGAGCTCAATATTTCTCCAAGATCGATCTTCGATCTGGCTATTACCAAATGAGGATCAAGGATGACGATATCTTCAAAACGGCTTTCAGGAGTAGGTATGGACATTATGAATTCGTCGTTATGCCTTTTGGTCTAACCAATGCTTCTGCAGCCTTTATGCAACTCATGAACAGCATATATCGGCCATACCGTGACAAGTTCGTGGTTGTCTTCATCGACGATATCCTCATTTATTCAAAGACCAAAGAAGAGCATGAAGAACACCTGAAGATTGCATTGTAAGTCTTGCGAGACAACAAATATACGCAAAGCTTAGCAAGTGTGAATTCTGGCTCGAAGAAGTGTCTTTCTTGGGCCATGTCACCTCAAAGGACGGCATCTCAGTTGATCCCTCCAAAGTCGAAGTTGTACTCAATTGGGAGAGACCAACCAACGTCACCGAGATCAGAAGCTTCTTAGGACTGACTGGCTATTATAGGCGGTTCATTAAGGACTTCTCCAAGATTGTCGTTCCTCTCACGCGTCTGACACGAAAGGAGAATCCATACTCCCAGAGTAAAGAGTGTGAGAAAAGTTTCCAAATTCTTAAAGATTGCCTTACCTCAGTACTTGTTCTCGCTCTGCCAATAGAGGGAGAAGGTTTCTCTGTCTACACTGATGCCTCAGAAATTGGGCTAGGGTGTGTACTGATGCAATAGGAGAAAGTCATTGCCTACTCTTCTCGACAACTGAAGACTCATGAAGTCAACTACCCCGTGCATGATCTGGAGTTGGCTGCCGTGGTCTTCGCCTTGAAAATCTGGAGACATTACCTCTATGGAGAGAAGTTCACTGTCTACTCAGACCATAAAAGTTTGAAGTACTTATTCTCCCAGAAGGAACTCAACACGAGGCAGAGAAGATGGCTAGAATATCTGAAGAATTTCGACTTCAACATCAATACCATCCAGGCAAGGGTAATGCCGTGGCAGATGCTCTTAGTAGGAAGCCATGGCATCTGTCTCAAGTCTAGTCCTTGGCGAGATGCAACTACTAGAACAATTCGCAAGGTTAGACTTAAATATTGAACATAGAGATGATCGAGTCTTGGTTGCCAATATCAAGATTCAATCCGACTTGTTGGAAGAGATCAAAGTTCAACAAGATGATGATCCATTCTTAGTTCGCGTCAAGGAAACTTTAGCCGAAAGATCGGACTTTGCAATGACCGAAAGATGGAAGACTTGTCTTTCAAGGAAGGACATGTGTGCCAGACAACGAAGAACTGAAGAGGAAGCTAATGGATGAAGTGCACAAGACCAAGTACACTATTCTTCCTGGAGGTACCAAAATGTATCAAGACATGAAGAGAACATTTTGGTGGCCAAATATGAAGAGAGAGGTAGCCGAGCATGCTGCTCACTGCCTTACTTGCCAACAAGTAAAAGCGAAACACTTGCTTCCTGCTGGTGTACTTAGACCGCTAGATATTCCGGAATGGAAATGGGAAAGCATTGGCATGGACTTCATCATGGGTTACCCAAGACGCGTGGTGGACTCGATGCCATATGGGTCATAGTCGACGACTAACCAAGTCCGCCCACTTTCTGCCTATAAAGAGTAAGTGATCAATGGAGGTACTAGTTGCCTTATATGTCAAGAAGATTGTAAGATTACATGGCATCCCGTCATCTATTGTCTCGGATCAAGATCTGAGATTTACATCGCATTTTTGGAAAGGACTGCAAGGTGCACTGAGTACTAAACTCAACTTTAGTACCACATTACATCCACAAACTGATGGGCAAACTGAAAGAACCAACCAAATAGTGGAAGACATGTTGAGAGCTTGCACTATAGACTTCCAAGGATATTGGAACGAGCACCTATCCCTCATTGAGTTCGCCTATAACAACAGTTACCAGGCGAGCATCAAGATGGCACCGTTCGAAGCACTCTACGGAAGGAATTGTAGATCTTCTGCATGCTGGAATGAGGTTGGAGAACAGCAGTGGCTAGGCCCAGACATGGTGCAACGTACCACAAAGGACATACAAGTGATTAAAGACCGGCATAAGACTGCTCAGTCTAGACAAAAGAGCTATGCCGAAAAAAGAAGGTGAGACTTAGAATTCCAAGTCGGTGATCATGTGTTCTTGAAGGTGTCACCTACTCGTGGCATCCAAAGATTTGGTGTGAAAGGAAAGCTCAGTCCTAGATTTATCGGTCCTTTTGAAGTACTCGAAAGGATTGGTGAGGTTGCATACTGACTGGCGTTGCCATCGGATCTGGCATGTGTACACAATGTGTTCCATGTCTCCATACTCAAGAAATATGCATATGATCCTACCCATATCATTCGCCACGAGAAGCAGGTGTTGAACAAGGATGTGACATATGAAGAGAAGCCAGTCAAGATACTAGAACGAAAGGTACAATAGCTCAGGAACCATCCCATCCACGTGGTTAAGGTCTTATGGAATAACCGCAGAGTGGAAGAAGTCACATGGGAACCGGAAGGACCATCAGACGAAACTACTCCGATCTTTTCGGTAAGACACTCTCTCCTTGATGATCATATGAATTTGGGGACCAAATTCTTTTATGAGGGGGAGGATGTAGCAACTTGGATTTTTTGAAAAATAAAAATTTAATAATAATAGAAATAAAAGCAATTAGAAAAATCAAATAAAAGAGAATTAAATAAAACCCATTAAATGAAAGAAGTAATGGGCTTTGTTAAATGGACCCATTAGAAATTAGTGAGCCAAAATAGGGATTTTTAAAGGAAGAATAATAGGAAAATACCTTAAATTCGTAATTGAATTATTACTTAAATAGAAAGAGGTATTTAATGCATTAAAAAGGGAAGTTTGAGTTGGATGGGATTCCTAAACCTACCCTAATGGGTTGGCCACGAATTTAGCTCCCATCCTAACCCAATTAGGAGTTCTCATGCTTAGAAAGGGGAGAGGAAATAGGAAATCTCGAAATTAATAGTAATTAAAGTCCTATTAGGAAATAGAAAGGGGAGAGACATAAATACTCTCTTTAAACCCCCATGGTCGGCCCTAGCTCGTACCCAAGACTTGTTGGACCAGAAGGAGAGGCCAAGGAGGAGGGGATTTCGTGGGAAGAAGCACTTCTCAAGCTCTCTCTCTCTCGTTCTTCAAGTTCAAGCCCTAGAAGAGGAAATCATCCAAAGGTAGGCATTCTCATGAGCATAAACCATAAAATTCATCTGTAGGATATTTCGTCCATTAGGAACAAAGCTCTTTGGTTTCATAATTTTCCATCGAGCATATCTTTTGTTCTTGATTTTTCATGTTCTGTACTCATCATGACCCCGAACCCTCTTCTTAATTCTTGATCTCCTTGTATACCCAACCCCATGCCATGAGATTTTACTGTAGGAATTGATGCATGTTAGGCATCTTTTGCCCCTAAAAGCCCTAAATTTGATTCATCCTATCTTGCGAATTTAATCGTTGATCTCAACTATATACTGTTTCATGTTCATCATGAATACCCGTGTTTAAAGCATGTCTAAACCCTGTTTGTTTTCAAATTTCTATTTACTGTAAGTACCCATGCATGTCTAGATCAATTCTCAACTAGTTTCATGATTTTTCATCGCTTGTATAATTAGTTATGATTTTCTGAATCACCCTATGTCAAGTAGGGTAAATTCTAGCCCGCAATCCAATGTAATGTTCTTCTCCCTGTCGGACACGGGCGCAGACCCTGTGAACGCGACGGCCCGATAGGCCACGTTCAGAAGGGCCATCGCGACAGTGCCCTCTGTCGCAATCTGATCGCGACAGGGCGTGTCGTCGCAATCTGCTGCCTGACCTGACTAGGCCATCGCAACCCTCATGCAACACCGTCGCGATCTGCCTGCTCGAACCGACGAGCCCGTCGTGACCTGTACAAGACCCCGTCGCGATTTCAGTTGACCCCATCGCGACCCTCATTAGGGTACGTCACGATCTGGGTTTTTTGCATGAAACCCCCTCTCTCAGCAAGTCTTGACTATCCACAGTGCTTGTACCTTGTTTAACAGTCATACACACAAAAATTCACTTGTTATAAATTAAACATTTATGTGTGATTAAAACACAAGCACATGATCTTTTCTATCTACAATTTCATGACACTTACACACACTTTGAACCATCCAATTATGGCTTATTTTGCATGAAATTATTTCATAATGTATCTGGTAAATTATGTAATTAAATTGTCATATTTTAAATATACTTGTCTATCGTTTCTCGCGTTGTTTTGGGATACCGTTATTGACGCTCCACTGTTCTAGAATTCCTCTAGAACGTCGAGCACTTGTTTCTATATACACCCTCTCTCTTGACTTGGACGAACTCTCCATTAGATACTCCTTCTGCCGGACTAGTGAGTCTTTGTTAAAGGTCTTCGTAGTCTCCTCTGTCCATGGATTCCCACATGGTCGACGAGCCGGTTGTACCCTAACACTATTACACCGTTTAGGGATCAGTATGATCAAAACGGCTATTAGAAGTTCACTCTTATCTTGAATCACACCGGACCTCTGGACCTGTGCTTAACATGGCCAGTGAAGAGTCGTGAGTTCCACCTGACTGCCAACACCAAGTGCGCATGTTGTGCAATTGTTACTATCGCCTGTTTACTCGACGTGTTACGTGCAATGTCCCTACTCTCTCATCTATACTCTACTCGCTCGTCTATTCATGTTCACTCTACTATCTTGTCTATTCATCTAGTGCTCTCATCTATTTCTTGTACTCTATATTGGCCATTGACTGATTGTCTAAAGATAAACAATATAACCAATGCCTGGCAATGTATAAAGGGCCTGATCTGGTCTTGGGATGTGCGCCCGAAAGTGCTAGTGCCCATGGGGGTTAAATGATCAGAGTGTTTGGCATTACACTCGAGTGCTATCTATCTTGACTATCTAAATGACAATAAAAAAGTGTTATATTCTCTCGTTGTCTATTGACAACAAAGTGCTATACTATACTCGCTGTGCTATTACTATACTTTGTGCTATTTGTGCTATGACCATCTTGCTATTTGTGCTATACTCGACTCTCGTGCTATATTTGGAAAGTTGTGCTATTTCGTTCACGTGCTATCCTGCTATCTTATACTTGACTCTCTCGCTCTATCATTAGTTACTCTGCCTTTAATGCATTAATCATTTAAAGCCTGCTTGACTATTGAAATTTAAGTCCTACTGGGCGTTATCGCTCACCCTCGTTATTTATCGTTGTATTCTCATGTGAGACCGAGGATGACCATACACTTAAGAGGACGGGAACGACCAGGAGTGATGTCATGAGTACCCTATCGTCCTAGCATTATGTTCGAGTCGTAGATTAGTCTTTTGCTTTAATTTCAATGTATTTGGGCCCTATAGATGGCTCTGATACTAGTGTTTGTAACTAGACATTTGAAAGTTATTAATGAGAAGAATTTTATTTAGCATTATTTATTGTGCAATGGTTTGATGTCTAGTACTCGCTCTGTACTCGTTACTTTCAACTACCTCACGTTCCGATATTCCGCGTCGGGGCGTGACAGATGAAATACTATAAGTTGGAAATTATAATGTACTACAATGAGAGATAAGAGATTGGACCGATTAGAATGTGATTGAGCAGACAAACCCTAAATAAAACTTAAGACGGTAAAACCCGGCAATATCAGAAACCTTATTATCACATGTGTAGGACCAATTGGATCGCATGAAAATGTGAATTTCAAGCTAAATAATGGGATAGAATATTGCAAAATATTGGGTCAACAAATATGTTGAGTTAACAAAACCCTAACTACGATCTGAGGTAGTTAAACCTAATAAATGTAAACTTATTATCACATGTGAAAAAGTAA